>CAUYRH010036661.1:0-24395 GCA_963574655.1 Perodicticus potto | reverse complement strand
TGGCGTCACACAGCTCACAGCAACCTCCAACTCCTGGGCTTAGGCGATTCTCTTGCCTCAGCCTCCCGAGTAGCTGGGACTACAGGCGCCCACCACAACGCCCGGCTATTTTTCTGTTTTGCCTTCGGCTGAGGCTGGGTTTGAACCCGCCACCTTCCGTATATGGGGCCAGTGCCTTACTCGATGAGCCACAGTCGCCACCCGAGAAGGGACTCCTTTGACACTGCCGGTGGGACTGCAAGCTAATACAGGCTCTACGGAAAAAAGTATGGAGAATTCTCAAAGATCTTCCACCAATCATCCAATCCCATTACTGGGTATGTACTCAGAAAAAAAATCATTTTACCACAAGGACACTTGCACCAGCATATTTATTGCAGCTCAGTTCACAATTCCCAAGATGTGGAATCAAGCCAAGTGCCCATCAGCCCATGAATTAACCAACTGTGGTACATGTATACCATGGAGTATTCAGCCATAAAAAAAGATGGAGCAGCCAGGTGCAGTGGCTCATGCCTGTATTCCTAGCACTCTGAGAGGCTGAGGCAGGTGGATTGCTTGAGCTCACAAGTTTAAGACCAGCCTGAGCAAAAAGCAAGGCTCCATGTCTAATAAAAATAGAAAAACTGAGGCCAGAGGATCACTTGAGCCCAAGAGTTGGAGATTGCTGTGAGCTATGATGCCATGGCACTCTACCTAGGGTGATAGCTTGAGACTGTCTCAAAAAAAAAAAAGGAAAGAAAAGATGGACTTTACATCCTTTGTATTTACCTGGATGGAACTGAAACACATTCTTCTTAGGAAAGTATCTAATAAAAAACCAATATATAAACAACTACATAAGAGAAAAACACAATTATATTCAAGTAGGGGGAGGGAGGAGGGCGAGAGGAAAGGGGAGGAGGGCAAGGGATTGGTGAACTAATGCACACAAGGTAAGGATATACAGCGCACCCTCTGGGTGAAGGGCTCTACTACAACTTGAACTTGATCTTAGAAACACACATAACGTAACCTAATCATTGGTACCTTCATATTAATCCGAAATTTATTTTTTAAATGCTACAAACCAGGAAAAAAAACACTTTGGTACAGATTCTTCCAAATACACCAGTTTGAAGGTCTTATCTGAGAACAATTAGGGTACTAAAAAAGAAAGAAGAGAAGAAAAAACATTGGAACTAGACCTAAATTATGAGAGATATAACGTTAATCTCCTAAATGAAGGTGTTTACATATACATAGTATTTAAATGAAAGCACCTACCCCCATAGTTGCATGTGAATTTTATACTAGCATCTTCATATAGAAGCATCTGTATTTATTTACATTAAAATATTTATTTATAGTTCATACAGAGCACGTATTTACTATAATTATTCTAAATTGGCCCCGCCATTTGTTTACTGCTGTCCTAAGATAAAGAATCTCTTCTGATATTGTTAGAAAGGAGGAATTCCAAGGCAGAACTCCCTGGGTTGGAGACCATTTACTGTAACTCCAAAGGGATTTGTCTTGACTGGCACCTTGTGAAGAGGTCTTAGAGAAAACTGCTACAATAGCTTCGTATGGGCCATTCAAGTTCTTACCTTTCACAGAAGTCCTTAGCTAAGAGGTTGCCCTTGTCACTCGAGAAAAATATCCCTTCAGAAAGATGCCCTTGGGGACAGCAAGTCAAAGTGGACTCAAGTAGCTGTGCCATCATCACGCTATGATTTTTAAAATGACACAAATACAAAAATGACTACAAGCATATCTCTTACCAATATTATTGACAGAACAACTCTTACATTTATAGAATTTGAAATCATTTTTAAAGGCCAAAAAAGGGTGCATATGACATTTTTTAGTATTAAAAAACTAACATTAGGCTCAGCACCTGTGGCTCAACGGGCTAAGGTGCCGGCCACGTACACATGAGCTGGCGGGTTCGAATCCAGCCCAGGCCTGCCAACCAACAATGACGGCTGCAACCAAAAAATGGCCAGGCACTGTGGCGGGTACCTATAGTCCCAGCTTCTTGGGAGGCGGAGGCAAGAGACTCGCTTGAGCCCAGGAATTGGAGGTTGCTGTGAGCTGTGATGCCACAGTACTCTATCCAGGGTGACAGCTTGAAGCTCTGTCTAAAAAAATAAAAATAAAAAAAAACTAACATTAACTAAAGGTTCATAGGATAATGAATGAATTATGACACACACATAATTTGGTTGCTAAAATTATATTTATTAGCATAATGTGTCAGATACTTATATGACTATATGGGATAGATTTGTGGCAAATTATTAATGAATATAATGTGTTGATTTTCCCCCCTTATTTTTCTCCCTGTTTGTGTCTACCAAATTTGTATTAGTTCTGTAATAAAAAAAAAATACTTGTACAAAATGCCTGATAACATAGGAAAATAAATACTAATTTAAGAGGGTGATTGAAAAAAATCAGGCCATGAAAAACTATATATGATTAAAATAGAATGTGTTAGTCCACAGTAAAAAAACTAGAGGAAAGGGCGGCGCCTGTGCCTCAGGGAGTCGGGCGCTGGTCCCATATACCGAGAATAGTGGGTTCGAACCCAGCCCCAGCCAAACTGCAACAAAAAATACAAAAAAAGAACTAGAGGAAAATAGTTTAAAATATTTATTTAATAATCATTCAGTTCATATATACCAGTGCCTTCTACATAGATACCGAGCACCGTTCTATTCCCTGAGTATAAGAGTCATAGCAAGACAGACAGAGTCACTGCTTTCCGGGAGCTTACATTCACTATAACCAAAACACAACGATCCAATAATTAAAGAAGATCTTTTCCAATGCTAGTAAGGCATATGGCATGGGGCTACTTTACATTTTATGATTAGGGATTACTTCTTCGAGGAAATGATATTTGGGATATCAGACTAAATTAAGAGAAGACTTTAAACAGACTAAAAACTAAGAGAAGCCAACACGTGGAGATTTCAGGCCATGGAGGAATTTGATTACCTAGATCCCGCGAGCTTGTCAGGGTTGGAATACAAAGAGCAAGGGGGTGGGGAACTGGTAGAAGATGTGCCCGGAAGAACTGGCCAGGGTCAGACGAAGCAAGGCCAGGGTTTGCATTCTATTTTAGTTGATGAGAATTCATTGTGAGATGTCATCGGGAGTGTGACATCATCTGAGTCCCTGCTGATGCAATAGCGGTAGGGCGGTGCCTGTGGCTCAAAGGAGTAGGGCACTGGCCCCATATACCGGAGGTGGCAGGTTCAAACCCAGCCCTGGCCAAAAACTGCACACAAAAAGATAAAGATGTGATGCAATAGCGGTAAAGCGTGAGGAAGATGAGATCCCGAGCATCACTCAACAGTGAGAAAGGGAGCTACGGCTAGGAGGTGGTGCTAGTCTGACAACTGCTAAGAGGGGAACCCATTTTAGGGAGAAAGAACAAAAGTTCGTTCAGGCCATGATTTGTGGGATGCTAAGTGCTGAGTAGGCAACTGGCCATACCAACGTGAAGCTCGGTGGAAAGGACACGATGAGCAAAAAACTTGAGACTATTGTCACATAGATGACATTTTAGAGCATCGTTCTGGATGGAAGCACATAAAAAGTACGTGTAAATACAGAATGTTTAAGAAGAACAATCCCGCCCATATTAGCAAGTCAAGCAGAGGAAGGAAGGTAAGAACAGCTGGTGGGTCATCAGGAACCTAGTCAGACACGGCGTCATGGAAGATGCGCAGAATGACAGTTCAGCAGGAGAACTAACCGACAGTGTCGAAACCTGCAAAGGAGTTCGGTATTAGAAAATGGGGCAGAGAATTACCTACTAGAGTTGGTAACACTGGTCATGGGTGAGCTGAACAGGGCAGTTTTCAGAGAGTGATGGAGAAGGCAGAAGACCCTTCAGAGAAGGACAAGGAAAGAATCAGAGGAGAGTAATTGCGGACAGGAAACAGAGAAAACTCAATTGTGTGAAAGCCAGCAAAGCAGGACAGTTGGAAGGAAATGCAGAATTTCACTAAAGGTGGGAGATTTGAAAGAGAAGGCGCAGACGCGGGGCTGGTGGGGCTGCCCTCCATCCGAGTGGCAGCAGGGAAGGGCCCACGGACAGCTGCAGGCAGATAACACAGGGCACGGATGAAACGGCTTCTTCCATATTTTATTTCCCCAGGTTAAGAAGGAATTTCAGAATGGCCTGGATTATCAGTAACTTTTATTTTACAATTATAACATTTTTTTTTTGTATTTTCCAAAGTTTCTTCTATAACAGACACACATTTATAATAAAATGAGACTGAAACCACACTGGAAATGTACTTTATGCTTTCTGAATGAGACTTAAAACCACGCTGGAAACATATTTTAAAAAAAAGAGTTTTTGAGAAATACTCTGTTTCCTAGCATCATGGGAAGA
The DNA here is from genome assembly GCA_963574655.1 of Perodicticus potto. Lineage (NCBI taxonomy): Eukaryota > Metazoa > Chordata > Mammalia > Primates > Lorisidae > Perodicticus > Perodicticus potto. The sequence goes on along the minus strand of CAUYRH010036661.1, from coordinate 19,999 downwards.
GTGCCTTGGAGTCACTGCTCGCAGCAACCTCACACTCTTGGGCTCAAGTAATTGTCTTGCCTCAACCTCCTGAGTACCTGGGACTACAGGTGCCAGCCACAACGCACAGCTATTTTTAGAGATAGGGTCTTGCTCTTGCTCAGGCTGGTCTTGAATTCCTGAGCTCAAGCAATCCACTCACCTTGACCTGCCAGGGGGCTGGGATTACAGGTGTGAGCCACTGCACCTGGCTTTAAAATATTTTTAATAGTAATGTTACACAATAGACTGACTTAAACACGTAGTAAAAAGAAGAAAACATTTGGGGGTATAGTCTCTTCCCTGGTACAGCTTACCCCTCCTTGTCTGTTTCTTTCTAGGGGTGACGCTGGAACAAGGATTTAAGAAAAACATCAATATTGTAACTGTGGAGCTCACCCAGAAAATCCAACTTTTCTTTGCCCCTCTCTCAAGTTAAACATAAAATGTCACATATACAAAAACAATTGGTCTTCTCCAGATTATTTCCAACTCCTGTCTTTCTTGTTACAATTGTTTTACAAAACCACAACTTCCTGCTTCCATCTAGTTCTGCCTCTGGCAAAGGCATTCCATGATGCCAGGAAACATTTTATTGGTATACATTCCATTTCCTTTAATTTTTTAAAGATGAACAACTAATGCAGCTCTCTTCTCTGGTTTTAGAATCCAAGCCGACCCAATTTAGGAATTGACAGATGCACCAAAACTCAGTGCCCAGAGGAAAAAGATGGAGCCACAGATGTAAATGCTTAATGACCAAGCTGGGGAAGCGACTGAGTTCCCAGCCAGCACTTGCTCGTGAGTATTGGCTGCCCTGTTCCTGCCCTGGGAGTGGGATGGCTTGAGTCTCACTGAGCTCACATTGCCTTTGACCTAAACATACAAGAGACTTTAGATGTCTCAGATAATGCAAACCTGGCATTCCTTAGGAAGAAGGAGATTAATGATTAACCACAAGAAGTATTACTTATCTTCTTAGTTGAAGTTGTATTTCTCAATTTAAAAGATTCTTTTGGAGGAGGAAAAATCACAGGATTGGCTCTTCCCTAATGCTCTCTATTTACACTCAGTTTTTTTTACATGACTCCATTCCAGAACTATGCTTGAAATGTCATCTCTTGACAATAATTCCCAAGAGTTTGCCGATGTAGTCCTCTACGCCAAGCTTCACATCCGTGTAGCCAGCTGCCTACTAAGCACCTCACATAAAGAATCACGGCCAGAATGAACCTCTGGCCCGCACATCCCAGTTACTTCTCCCTGAAAGGGTCCCCTCCAGCAGTCATCAGAGTGTGTCCCACCTCCCGCCCTTGCCCTTGCTCTCAACTTGGCAGTCATGCTTGATATCTCCTTAGTGTGTTGCAGTTGTTAGGAAGATTTAATGAGAGAAAGCCCTGGCCAATCAGAATAGCCATCTCTTTAATCAATATACAAGGGCAGACGAAGAAGTTCAGGAATTCATCCTAGAAGAAGGGCCACTGACCTCAATTCTGAATGTCACCTTCGAAGCACTCCCTGGAGAAGCTATTTGATGCCAGGGCCTAGTGAACCCTTCAAAGTAATTTTGGAACTCTTTTCCTGAAATGGTCATCAGAGTTGTCATTGTACCAGGTCTACAATTAAGTTCATGAACTCATCTTAGAAAAAGCGCTTTGCGTGGTGCCTGTGGCTCAAAGGAGTAGGGCTCTGACCCCATATGCTGGAGGTAGCAGGTTCAAACCCAGCCCCAGGCTTTATAAAAAAAAAAAAAAAAAGTGCTTTCAAGGGTGGACCAAGTGCTGGTGTGCATACACAGCTTCCCCAGGGGAAGACTTTGAAGGTGATCACAGAGATATTCAGCAGTGAGGCATGTGCCACTTTTTCTAAGATGAGTTCGTGAACTTAACTGTATGATCTTAATTTTTAACTACCGTGGATTATCCTGGGGAAAAAATCAGCACAGTGATGAGAAAACTGACAGCCCCTCCCTCTCTCTTTTCTTCACTGCCCTCTTTACATTTTTCCTCCTTTCCCTTATGTTCAGGGATGATTTATTCTCCTTTTTAATTCCTTTCCATGAATGCGGACTGCCTCTAAAAGAACCAAACGTCTAAGCAGGAGGCTACAGTTCAGTAGTTCTCAACCTTCCTAATGCCGTGCCTGTGGGTCGTGACAACTAATGCCATACTGCCATAGGAGACAGACTAAAACAAGATTTCCCAGTGTTCTGCCTTAGAATTTCAATTATTTATGTTTCTTGGCTTCTACCACCATGAATTGAGAACCATTGCTATAGTCAGTTGTGAGGGTTTTAAATACTGACCCCATACAAAAAGGGGTCTCTAACTGCCCCTGGGCACAGAGTCCATCCTTGTACTGCCCAGGGAAGTCACCATCTCCTTTCCATAAACCCGGCCTGAACATCTCTGCAGCCTCGCCTCTGGCAGCCACTGCTTACACCTTTAAGTGAACGTCAAAATGAGGGGATGCGAGCCTGTGTGTGGTGGACAGATTCCCTACAGATTGGTATGGGTGAGTGGCTGCCATCCTCCTAACCTTCAGAAGGACTCATGGACTCCCTTCCTTGTTTAGCCAGAGGGAACTTACTGTCATTTACGGTTGCAATTTTCATCTGTAGACAATTCTTGATTATCCACTTGTAAACCTAAGGATTTTCTGCAGCCTCTTTTCAACGTTTCTACTGATACCCTACATGCTCAAGGCTCACTCTCCCCTCATTAGTCAATGACCACTCAGGGAATATCAACTCCCTTTAACATCAGAGCAAGCAAATTATGAAGGCAGACCAATCAGCAGGGAAAACCATGTTGCATACGAACCACGACTAGGAACATTTCAGCCTCTATCTCATAGTTCAGATTATCAATGCCACTACTTTCCAACAATGATGACTTGGAGGCATTTTAATGCTCGCTGAAAATTGTATTTGTACATTCAGATTCAGAGAAATGGGCTCAGCCACTTTTTAAGTATTCTACAATTAATTATTCAATTCATAAATGATTCAAGGGAAATCTTTTCTTCTCCCACTGACATCCATGTTCAGTCACATTAGCACCCTGGGTTGCTTCCTTCTACAAATAGAAGGAAGATAAAAACCAGTTCCTCACATTGCTTACTAGACTTTTGGTAGAATCCTAGTTAATGCCATACTGCCATAGGAGACAGATTAAAACGAGATTTCCCAGTGTTCTGCCTTGGAATTTCAATTATTTATGTTTCTTAGTTTCTACCACTGTGAATAATCAAGAGCTAGGTAATGACAACAGCTATGAAAATACATACATTGGCTCAGCACCTGTAGCACAGTGGTTACGGTGCCAGCCACATGCACCAAGGGTGGTGGGTTCAAACCCAGCACGGGACAGCTAAACAACAATGACAACTGCAACAAAAATAAATAGCCTGGCGTTTTGGTAGGCACCTGTAGTCCCAGCTACTTGGGAGGCTGAGGCAAGAGAATCGCTTAAGCCCAAGAGTTTGAGGTTGCTGTGAGCTGTGATGCTAGGGCACTCCACCAAAGGTGACATAGTGAGACTCAGTCTCAAAATAAAAAAGAAAAAAAAGAAAGAAAATACACACATTGTCAGAAAACAAAAGAAATCAGATAAATGAGCCCAATTTTTTTTAAGTCTAGAAACTGTAGTGAAAGACCCTGCATTTGCTTTGACCTCCTACAGTATTAATACCTGTACCACCAATTTGGCACTGACCGCAGATGGATTAGACATTATTGTTGGTAATAACAATCGTAGGTATTCATTGATCTTTTACTAACTTCTAGGCTAAGGCAGCTTACAAACAACATTTCTAATCCTTACAACCCTCCAAGATAACTGTTATCACTCCGATTTTACTGATTAAGAAACCCAAGGCTCAGGGGTAAATAACCTGCTCTGGATCACAAAGTCGGTTGGGTCAGTAAAGCTTGAACTCAAGACCAGCTGAACCCAGCCCATCCACACAGCTTTCTCCAGGTCAGATGTCACCATTTACAGGACATCCTCTTTATCAATGAGAATGTCAACATCCACCCAAGACTAGAGCAAGGTATAATTTTTGTAGGACGAGACCTAGGATTTCCCTATTTTTCCATCTCTCATTATTTCTGGAAGAGCATTTGATCACTACTATTGATTAACTCTGCTTCCTAGCAGGGGACTTCTGTCCCAGTGTCACTGTTTCCCACGGAAGGGCTAGCTGCAGCAAAGCAGTTGCTGTGCGGGCTTGACAGCAGTGCTTTCGACCTACAGTGTAGACTGGGTCAGCTAATATAGAATCTTTAAAAATACATTACAATCCAACCCTGTGCTATCACTTATGAATGGGTGGTAAGAATACGAACCTAGACTGGGGGTGGGGGGGAATCATTGAGACCAACCCTGGCAACTGTGGTCACTGGTAGGAACAGACACAGGAGGATAAACCGTATCATCCCAAGCAGTTACTGAATTTTGCTGCCAATGCGTGGCTACGGTCAGGGCGTCTTGTTCCGCTCTAATGACAGATTTGCTAGGAAGAGAGGCATTCCACTCTGTCACCACGAAGGGAAATGCAATCCAACCAGCTTGAAAAGCAGGGGTCACTTTGAGCCCCTTGTATAGAAGAAAATGGTAATGTTTCAGGGTGTCTAATGTCAAAAGAAAACAGTTTAGCTCCTGGCTGGATTGCTCTGCCTCAATAATTTACAACAAGTGGGCAGTCCCAAGGAAAAGATTGAAATTGTGCTTTTACTAATCTTTTAAAAGATTTCTAAAAATTGTTTGAATATGCCTCTTAATCATTCAATGTTACTTAATCAGCACACGATAGACTTCAGTACAAAAGCTGCTATCTTCTGAGACAGCCAGAGCTTGTACAAGGGTCAAAACTCAACTCAATGAAATGCAAATGTACCCTTTTTATCCAAAAGAAGATGGAAGTTAACTCACTGATGAAACGTGAGCTGTTTCTCATCAGCTACATGTATAACCTGAAGAGCTTTGAGAAACTGGTGCAGACAAAAAGGGCCAATCTGAAAAGCAATTCTTCCAAAATTTGTTAACAATGACAAATGCACCATCAGTCAGTGTGGTAATATTATATGTCCCTCCAACATTGTTCAAGAAAAAAAAGAGATGGAATAGAGATTCCTTAATTTTCAAAACTTCACAGTGCCTTTTAGGCTTGACTTTGAGTAGACAAAAGAGCGATCTCTCCATTTTTAGCAGACAAAGGGTCAGGCTTCATCTTAGAGCTCTCTTTTCCTACTCTAGCTACATCCAGGGTTTCTAAATGACCTTAGGTAAAACAATTTAACCTTCCCACATTTCAGTGTGTCCCACCGTGAAATAAGAAAGATAATGTCAACAATAATAATAAGGCTCAGCACCTACGTACCTCACTGAAGGGTTTTATGAATTAATCATACTAGGCTTTGAAAGTGCTTTTATGCTTTAAAAGCATTTGACATCAGTTAGTAAATTCCCACATCAGTGAAATATATGTGGTCCATAGAATTACATCAGAGACTTTGCGTGGTAGAGTGCACTCAGGTTATTTTGTGGGCAAGACTTTAGGTAATATTAAAAGAAACATGTTCTTTAGTTGCTTTTGCTATGTACCCCAGGAAGGAACAAGAAAAAAATAAATTTTTAAGAAATCACATCCAGTGGTACAGTCTGAATGTGTGTGTCTGTTTCCCCTCCATATTCCTAAGCTGAGACCTAAACTACCATGGCATGGTATTAAGAAGTGGGGCTTTTGAGAGATGATTAAGTCATAAGAGCTCCACCCTCACGAACAGGGTTAGTGCCCTTATAATGGAGGCTGAGGGAACTTGTCTGGCCCTACCACCCTGTAAGGATATAGCAAGAAGATGGTACCTACAGGGAAAAGACCTTTATCAGACACAAAATCTGCCAGCACCTTGATCTTAGACGCCCCAGCCTCCAGAACAGTGAGAAATAAATGATGCTTATAAGCTACACGGTTTATGGTATTTTTGTTACAGCATCCTCCAAAACTATGACATCAGTTTAGTGGTAATTACAAAACTGTGTAAGTCAAAGATCAGCCTTTGACAGTCTTAATGCAAATTGATTAAAGTTGGTGGACCAGCAGCGAGGCGATTCTTCCTGTTATCCCAGCAATCTGTTCCTTCCCCATCCTGCCCTTCACGTGACCTCCTCTCTCACTCTCCACCAAATCATGCTTTTCTTACCCATCAACTTAGAGGCAGACTTTTCAGATTAGACAAACACTTCTAACCACATGAATAAAATCTTAACTAGCAAAGAAAGCTGTAATTATGTCTTATTAATTCATGTACACACGGTTAATTATAATGTACTTGATGCCAATACATGACCTCCCTGAGATTGTCAGCGCCTAGGGGAAGGCCCAGAGCTCCCATTTCCTAAAGAGTGACATGAAGCCGAGTGACACTGCTCTTTGGTTTTGAGGCCACGCAGTGAGTGGTGCTAATTAGTTTTAAAACATCCTTAGCTATTTATCATAGCATAGGGCTTCAAAAATAACCTGCCATCACTGCTCACTGCTGGGACTTAAAAGGTGTGACATTGACACACTGCTTTAGATTCCATGTCCTTCACCATGAATGTGGAGGGTGGAGACAAAAACATCCTTAATAGAGAACCATTCGGTTTACGTGGCTCCTCTTCCCTTCTTTGTTAGCTTAGCTGTCAGTCTCTCCTGGATGACCCAAACAGCATACTTTAAGGTCTCCTATCATCCTCTATTATATAAGCAGATCTGGCAGCAGGCTGGAGTCCTGTTACATCCTTTGCTGTGGACAGTTTTGTGGCGTCTCATCATGTAGTTGTGTTGGGGGCCCACATCAAGACTGGTGTGCACAAGGCAGTGAACAGGCTCGGCACCTGTAGCTCAGCAACTAGGGCGCTCGCCACAACACCCAGCCATTTTTTGGTTGCAGCCGTCATTGTTGTTCGGCGGGCCAGGGCTGGATTCGAACCCTCCAGCTCAGGTGTACTGGCTGGCGCCTTAGCCCGTTGAGCCACTGGCGCCGAACTAACACAGAAACCCCTTTCTATAACTGTAGCTCACAAAACGATAGATTCACTAGAGTATTTAATAGGAATTAGGTTCCACGGCCATTGAAGATTTAATTTGAATCCAACCTGCCACACTTAACTGTGCTGTGACAGTCACAGGAGAACAGCACTATGTGTGCCAAAATAAATGTTTCCTAAGTGAGGTTATGGGCATTCCTTTTTAACTCATTATCCCAGAAGTTTCCATTTTTATTAACAGATTGCTTGTACAGCTGATCACATGAGGTGGAAGCAGGAAAGTGGTTTAACTGTGCGACTGGGGTGTCTGTACTGCCCCCCCACCCCCTACGCCCTCCTCAGTCTCTAGTTGAAAGGTGAGTTGGCTGCACCCCGTTCTCCTCACGCCCCACGTGTATATCTGTTTTTCCACTTTCAGGTCTGGAAGAACAGACCTTCAGAAGCAGACAGTGTGGCTCAAGCAGGGAAAAGTACATGAGATGTGGCCTTGAGACCTTGTAACACATGCGATTAACATGAAACAATATCTCAAATTAATGAATCCATTCAGGTTTCAGGACATGGGTCTCCCAGACCCTTCCTGCTGCACTGCATCCCCAAATCACAGCTTCTCTCCCCCTACCAGGATGCCGTGAGTCTATCTTGTACAGAATTTCTCTTACAATTTGTTTCACGATGATACTTTTCATTTGCATTGTACTTTACAGTTCTCAAATCATTTGCTGAGTGATTATAATATTTCAGTTAAAGGCACGGAAATAAATACCATCGATTTTAGAGGCTAGGAGTGAAATGGTGAGCATGGTGCTCCATGGAGCAAGTCCGTTAACCCATCTGGACGTATCTCTTTTCAATAACCACACATACGGTCATTCAATGATTGAAACATTATAGATTCCTTAGTACCTGCCCAAACTTATGATATTTAGAACAAGCCTGCTAAGTGCCAGGCACCAAGCTTGAGGCTGGGGATATGAGAAGCTTAGGCTGCTTGTTTTTGATTTTGTGTAATATACAAGTTATGCTCCTACACAGCCAGGATTGGGACCAGTAGTGGTTGGAAGAATTCAGGCTTTAGGAATCCAAGGACCTGGGACTAAATCTGGCTCAATTACTAACGAGCTAGGTGATGCCGGGAGTCATTTTACCTTTCCATTTCTTCATCTAGAGTCAAGAGAAACAATTCCTTGGGCCAAATATGTAGGCAAAATAAAATAGTAGATTTAAAGAGCCTGGCACATGGTAGGTATTCAGTTAATGGAAACTCTATGAAAAAGAGAGGTTAGAGAAGAGAAAAGAGAGCTCAGCTAACTTGATTCCTTGTGTCTCAGTCTGTTTAGCTGCTATAAATAAATACCATGGGCTGTGCCAGATGGCTCTCCCTGCAAGCCCAGTACTCCAGGAGGCCTAGGCGGGAAGATCCCTTGAGGCTACGAGTGACGCCTGAGCAAGTGGGTGACAGAAAAATCAGCCTAGTGTTGTGGTGCACACGTGCGGTCCCAGCTACTGCAGAGTCTGAGTCGGGAGGATGGCTTGAGCCCAGGGGTTTGAGGTTGCTGTGAGCCAAGCTAACAACAGAGTAAGACCCTATCTCTAACAATAAATAAACAAATAAATAAATACCCTAAACTGAGTGGCTCATAACATTTATTTCTCACAGTTCTAGAGACTGGGAAGTCCTAGATCAAGGTGGATTTGGTGTCTGCTGAGGGCCTATCTTCTCGCTGTGTCCTCACTGGGTGGAAAGTACAAGGCAACTCCCTGGGACCTCTTTCAAAGGGGCACTGACCCTATTCACAAGGGCTCCTTCCTGAAAACACCCCCCAGACCCCCGCCTAACACCATGACCTTGTGGGTAGGATTTCAGCATATGCATTGAAGGAAAGGACACAATCAGACCATAGTACCTTGAGACCACGAGATCAATTGTATGAAATGTGACGGAGGTCAGACAATTAAGTTCATGTACTCACCCTAGAAAAAGTGCTACATACCTCACTGCCAAATAGCGCCATGGTCACCTTGGAAGGACTCCAAGGCTATGCACAGACACCAGAGCCTCGTCCACCCTTCAAAGCAATTTTGGAACTCTTTTTCTGGAATGGCCATCAGACCTGTGGTCATACTGAGGTCTGACAATGAAGTTTGTGAACTCACCCTAGAAAAAGTGCTACATACCTCATTGCTGAATATCACTGCAGTCACCAGATGGCCAAGGCAAGTACTTTAAAGACCCTAAAAAAACTTCTTTCAAAAACTCAGAACTTCAAAAAATGCATGACGTTTATACTTCCACAGATGCAGAGAACCAGGAGTCTGAGAACAAAAGAAAGACATTTTTCCTGGACAAAACGTCATCAGTAGAGAAGTTCAGAAAAAAGCAGTCTGTCTCATTCGTGGCTGCACCAAAAACAGTCACCACAGGAAGGCAGGCAATCTGTTATTAGTGAGAAGGTGAATTACATTTCATTTGAGGAAATGTTTGCTCTACTGGCTGCCACAGAGACCCAGGGTTTGCTTGTGCCAGAGGCATTCCCATGACCAGCTGCAAGTGGAGTTCTGTCATTACTTTCCATGAAACCCTGTGTGCAACTCTGTCACCAGAGGAGATGACCACAGTATTGGCAGTGTCTCGGATGCACCGGCTGCAGGTGGCTCCACGGAACCTCTGTAGGAAAATCGTAACACTATGCAACCCCAAAAATGCAAAAGCCTATCCAGATCTAACTGCTGCTGTAAATCGTGAAGCCACAAAATCAAGTTCATCTATTACCTTCGGTGGGGAATATAGATTCAGTGATGGATCACTTTGCTTATCATTTTGAGCAACTAAACTACTTTCAAAATCTGCTAATGGACTTGGAGCCAACCCCCCCCCCCCCCGACTGCAGCCTCCACAAGAGGCAGAGTGGGGGCACGATGTCAGGTTTTATGGTAATGCTCAGCAGCAAATCAGGTTATCACAAACCACAAGGGTGCAGTTACTGCATTGACTGTGACCCTTAGGAGGGAAGGCCAAGGTGAGGGGCATAGAAGGCTGGTTTGATTCTCAATACATCATCTCCATTTTTCCTAACTTTGACCTGATTGGGGGAGAGAAAGGAAAAGAGAAGGGCCGGGCCCTATTGGCAGGGACTCTACCAAATTCCCACAGGAGTCTGGTGCCATCCCAGTGCCACTCTGATGTCAAAAAGGCACGAGAAACAAGCTCCTCAGAACAATCAAAGTGTGCATTTTAAAAACACTTGGCTAAAATTTACCAGCATCATGTACTTCTCCCCAGCAGTAAGATTCTCTCTTTTTATTTTGCCCAGACACAGGGAAAACTAATTTGAGACTAACAAACTTGTAATATTTGTATAGGAGGGATAGGCCTTCCCGCTTTGATTTTATATTTAATTTTCCAGGACAGCAATCCCAAGGATGGGGGAGGAGCATACAGTTGTTTAATTTAGGGTTTATTTTCTATACTCTCTTTACAGTGCTGAGAGTCCCAGAGATGACATTAATAGCCTTATCTGATTTGATATGAGTGGCAGTCTTTTCAATTTAATAACTCTCATGTCACCTTCTCTGCCTCACTGCCAAGTTTAATTCCCACTCCTATCACGATTAATGCTCTAATGAAGACACTGATTTTCGTGCTGGTACACCCTTACAACGCTTAGTTCCTCTTACCTACAACTGAAACCTCTGTAATGAACGCTGATAAATCAACCCCACCTAGAGTACCTATCATTTATGACACTAAAAATCACTGAACATTTCTATTTTGCTCTAAAGCTTTATTACTATATGGCATATTTAACACTTTAGTATTAATTTATTTTCCCAGAATTTTACTCTGCTCTTAGTGATTTTTCTCAAACCTCTCCATAAAAGGTAATTAGTCCAGTTCCTAATTAAGAGCTACACAGGACAAGTTAAGTGACTTTCCCAAGGTCAGAGTTATCTAATGCCTAATTCAGAATCAACTGAAAACTTTTTTGTTTCCTGATCAGCTGCTCCACGAAGGTAAAGGGCATTTATCAAGCACCTGCTTTGTGGAGCGCTGCACTAAGCCTGGTTAATCACGCCCCATTTGTTAAAGTGCTCTCAATGACTCGTACATTTTCGGTCTACGTACAGAAACTTAGGAGCTATCAGGATACTTTTAATTCTAGAAAGGCATACTGGCCAGTTTCTCCCTGAGATTTATTCACTGCAAAAGATACAATTAGGGAAAAGCAAAGTACACACTAAAAGTTTGAATAGTCTACAGTGGTGATGGCGAAGTCCCCAGCACAGCCTGGCTCTCAAAGGCTTACAGCGAAACTGGGAAGAGATACATACAACCCCAAGTATCTAATTTAACAACAGTAACGAAAAGGCTCTGCCAGCTTTCAGTACTAAAAATTCAAGGATAAAGGATGCAGGGAGCAAATGTCCACAGTCCGAAATCTCAGGTCACTGAGAGGCAATGCCTCTTAGGTCTCCTACTGGTAGCCACAAAAAAGACTCATGATGATGTTGTGAGGTTGTGTGCCTTTTACCCAAACTTCTTAACTTCATGGTGACTGTCAAGAGCACCAACTAATCTTTTCCCTATATTCCAGGCCTGCCACTGTTAAAAGTCACAGTGATTGGCTAGGCGCCCGCCGCTCAGTGCTTAGGACGCTGGCCACATACACCGGGCTAGTGGGTGAAACTCTGGCCGGGCCTGCTACACAACAATGACAACAACAACAACAAAAGTAGCTGAGCCTTGTGGCAGGTGCCTGTAGTCCCAGCTGCTTGGGAGGCTGAGGCAAGAGAATCGCTTAAGCCCAAGAGTTTGAGGTTGCTGTGAGCTGTGACGCCATAGCACTCTACTGAGGGCAATGTAGTGAGAATCTGTCTCAAAAAAAATTTTTTTAAACAGTGATTTGCCATGATAGTCCAAGTTTGTCTTCTTGGGTTCTGTAGGGACAACTCCAGACCTGGCGTTCGTCAGTCAGGACGTGGATCACGGCAGCAGCCTCCTTGCTGCCACCCTCCCTTCTGCATCCCTGGAGAAGACAGGACGGCAGGCCAGGTGTCATAGGCACCTCCTTCCTGATAACCGCTGTCCTATGTACAGGGGAACCTGCTCACACCCCCTCTAGGTCTGTGAGACTCCAGTGTTGATGGCTCTACACCGCATCCTTTTAAGGAGAATATGAACCTGGTCTAGTCTGTCTGAAACCAGAGGTTCAACTCTAGGATGTCTCCCAGGTTTCCGAGGATTTGACACAGGCCTAGAACTTCTGGCCACCAGCTCAGCAAACAAGAAGGGAATATCCCTGAGAAAGGAGCCTACACAGAGGTGCCAAGAAGGAGACCCATAAGTAATGACCCGGCTAGGGCCAGTGGAAACGGGAGGCCCAAACCAGGCTGTACTTGGTCTTCAGTACCATGAGCCAATAAATTGGGTTGTTTGTTTGTTTGTTTTAGAGACAGGGTCTCACTCTTGCTCAGGCTGGTCTTGAACTCCTGGCCTCAAGCAATCCACCCACCTCGGCCTCCCAGAATGCTGGGATTAGAGGCATGAGCCCCCACGTTCGGCCTGTCACTTACAGTGGAAACAGTCATGGCCAATACAACCACACACATCTCTGATATGACAAGTTTACTTGAGAACTCTTCTATTACACTGTTTTTCTGAGGATTCTAGAAGAGTTTCCTGAACAATCCAAACCAGTCCATTGTTCCTTTGCAAACTCCTCTCTCGTTCCAGTTTGGTCCTTCCACCTCCAGAAGAGCCCGCATCTCTGTGTGTTCACCTGGTCCTGCCTCAGTGGGTTTCTTCACACCCTCCACACCCCTCTCCCAGCAGAAGCTCTGTGCACACTTCAGTGCTGGTCTGCAAACACATCTCAAGTCTTCTGCTACTTCCCACCAGCACTAGCTCGTTCCCCTGTGCGCCTTATCAGCACCCGACAACAGATGAGCAGGGATGTCGGAGTTCCCTTCATTAAATGACAAATTTCTTAAGAAAAGGACCGTGTATAGTATAAGAAATGTTCTCGCACCTTTAAAAACACATGCAAACCCTTTAAATAACTATAAACATTGTCCATCTCTTTTAATATTAGCTAAAATTTCAAAATAAACTAAATATGCTGACCAAAGCAACCCCAATATTTGGCAAAGTGTTAAACGTAAGTTAAACTTGGACAAGAATTGTGGATTGTGTCTCCCAGACTTATGGTTCTCAAACTCGAGTGTACAACAGAATCACCAGGAGAAATTAGGAAGACTGATTGTGAGGTCCCATCCCCAGAGTCTGTGTTTCAGTAGTAGGTCTGGGGCGTGACATAAAAATGCAAATTTCTAACATATTCCCAAGCGATGCTGATGGTTTTTTGGTTTGGTCTTTTTTCCTAAGGATTGCTATCCCACAGTCACATCCCTTCTTCCCTCAAGCTTACTTTCTGAGAAAAGCCCACTCTTTGAGGTTCAAATCCAGAACCCCATCTCTGTCTCTCTACAACCTTAAAAAGATACGATCTGAGGTGACAAAGCTCAACCCCCTTGGTAGGAACTGCCGCCACTCAGAACAGGTTCCCATCACAGAGCTGCGATGTTGCTGGGTGACCTTGACTAGGCAAATCCCTTACTCGCTCTAGGATTCCACTTCCTAACATGGAGCATGAGGCCGTGAGAGCACGTACCTCATGGGCACGGGTGAAAAAATGATGTGCTTCTCAAAATGCTCAGCACATCACAGACGCCAGATCCATTCTGACTGTTTCTACTGGTGGCATTGTTACTGGTGTTACCAACAGGAAGCTGAGGTTCAAAGCCACCCTAGTAACCAAGTCTTCTGATTCCCAGAAGTTCTTTCAACTACGCTACAACATCTCTTATATGAACACACCTTTCAATGGTGTCCTTTCTCATCCCTTATTCTCTTACTTTTCTATGCGATGTCTGAAGAGCCCAAAAGTCTTTCCTCACATCACAGAATATTGTGTTTTCCTTCAGCCTCCCTAACTCAATGAAAATTCAATGTTTATAGCAGTGATTTTCAACCAGTATGCCATGAGAGGATCTTAGGTGTGCCACAAAAATTTTTAAAGATCATTATTTAAATTACTTTTAAAAGAAGTTCAAAGCACAGCAAGTAAATTTTTTTTTTTTACTCTTTGTTTGATCAACATAATTTAAACATGCTATGGAAGTGGTGCCGTGAAATAAAAAAGGTTAAAAAACACTAGTTTTTAAAAGAAATGAGACATTGGGCCTAAAACAGTCCCATTTTTTTCTTCCCCTAACAATTATTAACAGTTTTCCTACAAAATACATTGAGATTCTCAAGGGCTCCATCTATGAGGTTCCCGACTTTATTGCCACTGTGATGGATAGCTTTTTGTGGCATTTCACTTAAAAAAGAAAAAAGAAAAGGAAGAAGAGAGAAACCAGAGTCATGGGGTAAACAGAAATGTTCCCTTTTCATTTAGCCCACGGTTCCAGGCTGGAACCTTCCCTCTTGGTACGGTCATGAAGTTTCAGAAGAGCCACTGACCACGTGTTCAAAAGCTTGACAAGGGGCTGGCCCCAGAATGAGCGCAGGCAGAGAAGCTCGATGCCAAGGAAAACAGGAGCCAAGAGTCAAGCAATTAACGTTTTTTCCGCGCTTCACTATAATTAGCCAGATCAAAGGGGACCTGGGCTTGCAGGATTCACCAGGCCCACAGGACTCTGGGAGAACAGTCAGCAAATGCCCCCGCAGGCCTTCCAGATAACTGGCTGTTCAGAGGCAGAACTGCTTTCTTGTAAACCACTCCCTGTGACTCCTTTATCAGTTATTTTTATTATAAAGTGCTACATTTGAGGAGATCCCCAGGATGGACGCAGCTCCGTTTATCCACTGTTTCCCGGGCCTGCTGCAGATGGCTCAGGAGCACCTCACAACAGTGTCGCCAGGGAGGCCGTGTGGCTCCGGCTGAGGAATTTCACCAATGCCTCATTGCTAGGAAATGGCACGAACTGAACTCAGATCTTCCAAAAGTCAATAATGTTCAATGCTCCTCCTGATCATTTAAAAAAAAGAATTCACCTGAGCAGCTTATGAAAAATACACATCTTGATCTAGTACAGTGGTTCTCAACCTGAGGGTCACCACCCACAGGAACCGTATTAAAGGGTCACGGCATCTGGAAGGTTGAGAACCACTGCTCGAGTAGGTCTGGGGAGAAGCTGGGACATGGCCTCTTTAAAAAGCTCCTGGTAAGTTGTAGTTTCACTCAGGTCTGGCAAGCCAATTCCAAAAGTTATGAAACCATTTATACAACTGTCTGTTCACCCCCAAAATATATTTTTAAAAAGGAACTGTTATGGGAGTTTTACAAGATCTTTTTTTTTTTTTTTTTTTTTTTGAGACAGAGTCTCACTTCACCCTGGGTAGAGTGATGTGGTATCACGACTCACAGCAACCTCAAACTCTTAGGCTCAAGCTATCCTCCTGCCTCAGCCTCCTGAATAGCTGGGACTACTGGTACTCACCACAACGCTCAGCTATTTTTTCTATTTTTAACAGAGATGGGGTCTTTCTCCACTCAGGCTGGTCTCAAACTTCTGAGCTCAGGTGATCCTCCCACCTCGGCTTCCCAGAGTGCTGGGATTACAGGTGTGAGCCACTGCGCCCGGCTTTTACAAGATTTCTTTCTTTCTTTCTTTTTTTGTAGAGACAGAGTCTCACTTTATCGCCCTGGGTAGAGTGCCGTGGCATCACACAGCTCACAGACTTTATAAGATTTCTTTTATTTATTTATATATATTTTTGCAAGGTGAATGAATGTATCAATGGACGAACACAGTCCCTTCTGGGGCAAAGTGAATGAACGTATCAATAAATGGACACAGTCCATTCATGGAATTGAGGCCTAGGAAATTCACAGGAAATTGACCTAGGCATAGGAAATGGGGGAAATCCACATACAAGATTTCTTAATGTCACAGTCTCTTCTAGTCTTTTTTTCCTTCAGGCACCCGGAACAATAAATACCTTTCTATCGTAATCCATTCATAGAAGGCCAGACAATTTAGTGTATGAACTCAACCTCGAGAAAGTTTCATTTTATGGGATTGCAAATCTTCTATCTTCGTCAATCTTAGTTTGGCTTCATATTTTAGTATTTACACCATAAGCACTTCCTTGCTACATTCGTTTTCTAGAATTGCCATAACAAAGCACCATACACTACATAGCTTATAGAAATCAATTCCCTTGCAATTCTGGTGGCTGAAGGTCCAGCAAAGCTGCAGGCAGGATGGTTCCTGGCAGACAGCCTCTGTCCTGGGCTTGCAGACGGCCACTTTCCTGCCGTGTCTCAGCTTTGCTTCAGGACCTGTCTGTTACCAAATCGCCTCTGCTTTTACAGACAACAGACCTATTGGGTTACAGCCCTCTCTAACAACTTCATTTTAATGTGATTACCTCTATGAAGACTCTCCAAATATATTTTGAGAAACTGAAGTTTATAGCTGCAACATATAACTTTTTGGGGGGGGAATACAATTCAGCTTAACAGTACTTAAAACATAGGAATAAGTGTATGCTTTTACATCTTTACCTGCTGTCATACACACGACCAAAAGCTATGGGGAAAATGCACAATTTCATATTCAACATACCTGGCCTTCCTTCCTAAAGGAAACAGACTGCCCAACAGTATTAATGAATTAATTCCTAAAGGAAACAGACTGCCCAACAGTATTAATGAATTAATTACAATTAATTCAACTACAACTGAAATTCCTAGTTTTTCTCATCAGCTAGGGAGGACAAAATATGTTGTATTTTTCTCCAAGCTCAGGCTTTCTGCCTAGATCTCTAATTTTAGATCATGTTTTTTTCTTTCTTTTTTTCCTCTCTCCTATACATTTTGCTCTGGGCCTTAGTGCAAATTAGAAGAGAAAGGAAAGCGAGGATCAGTTCACCAATCTAGGAGGAAACAAGGTCAAATGAATGATTTAAAATCAAACATGTACGGGTACAGCTATTAACAGAATCAAAACACAGGAGGAATCACTGCAGTTTCCACATTCTACTTTTTTTTTCTTTTGAGACAGAGCCTCAAGCTGTCATCCTGGATAGAGTGCTGTGGCATCACAGCTCACAACAACCTCCAATTCTTAGGGTCAAGCGAGTCTCTTGCCTCCGCCTCCCAAGTAGCTGGGACTACAGGCATCTGCCACAACGCCCGGCCATCTTTTGGTTGCAGCTGTCATTGTTGTTTGGCGGGTCCGGGCTGGATTTGAACCCGCCAGCTCAGGTGTATGTGGCTGGTGCCTTAGCCTGTTGAGCCACAGGCGCCGAGCCACTTTCCACATTCTAAATAGTTGAATTGAATAGAACACAGTTGTCAGGAGGATCTCGGTGGCGTTCAGAATATAACTTGTGTCAGGAATCTGTCATTCACACATTCACTGAGGGTCTACCACGGGTAAGAAATGGTACCAGGCACTAGAGGAGATTTAGTGAGAAACTATTGAAAGAGCTGAGGATTATCTGACTTGGTGGAGGAAAGGAGAACTTCAGAGGAGATATGAGAGCTGTCTGAAAAACTCAAAGGGTTTCCAGGCAAAAGAGGATTTGATTTATTCTCAGAGGCTCCAAAACACAGTTTTTTCAATTGGGTCAAACTCTGAGAGGCTGATGTTGTCTAAAAGAAGAATGAACTTTCTAACAAAACTTTCCAGTAACAGTGGGGTGATTGAGTTCTTTCTCACTGAACTTGGGGCGCCTGTCGAGGGATTCCTATGTTAGGTATAGAATCGAGACTGCCTGGGTTTCTTCTAAAGCTGAAAATCTCCCCTTACGTCTGCACTCTCCACGAGCTTCCACTGAGAGAAAGGCACTAAATATAACCTTTTATCTATGGGGCAAATGAAAACATTACCATCTATGCAAGCATGGGTTAGCTCCCTGTCACAAGAGAATTATCAGTAATTTTTCAGTCCTCGTCACTTACTAGAAAGGTCCTGAGAAACACCTCTCCCTTTGTCCTCTACTTAACTCCGGTAAAGCCTGTACTCAAAACTGACCACTGTCATGCAGCTGACCAAGCAACAACCATCTCTTTTCCAAGCAAAATAATGCCAAGTGAATCACTTCAGGGAAAAGACTTAAACTAACATAGCTTTATTCTACACCATGATCTTTTTCCATTATCGTCCTCATAGTTTCTAGAGAACAATGTAATGTTTTCCAATATTCAGCTCTGGGTTCCAGGGGCTTGATATTCTGGGATCTACATTAGGAAAACAGTCAAAAGCGACCATAAAATATATACAAAAGGAAGTCTGTGATTTCTGCTGCTTGTACCTTGTCAAGTTCTAAACAAGAGGTGAGGATTCTAACAGTGGCAAGTGCCATGACCAACTGCGAGAAAAGGCCTCAGACCAGAGAGTAAACAGTCATCAAAGTTCAGTTCCATCTGATGTCACGCTTTCTGGAGCAGTGGAAACCAAAATCACCTAATTTTCTACCCAGCCAGGCCAGAATGATGGTCCATGGTGAGAGGCATTACACACTAAAGTCATTTATTTTATTTCATTGCATTTTTTGCTTGTCACCCCTAAATTAGTTAAGGGCCACTGCCGCGCAGCAGCTTAATCAACACAGCTCTGTCATTCTGTCAGCTCCTTGAGAAGGAAGTGTTAGGAAGGAGGCTGGAGTGGGGAAGGGCTAATGGCAGAGGAGGAATGAGTTAGGATAGGGAAAGAAGGAGAAATAATGCACGGAAAAATAACGTGAGAGCTCACATATAATCTGAAGCCGAGGCAGCCATGTAATTATAAAGCTAGCTTTTCTTTCACTTGACAGCACGAGAAAAGGAGGTGAAGAGAAGCTTTTAAACGAAACATGACATTCCCTTATTAAAGTCTGATTTAGACTTTAAATGGCTTAGTGGTTGAGTCTACTTTCACGCTCTGGGCCAGCCAAGGAGTGTTTAATGGAATGAAAAAAAAAAACGCATTTTTTAAAAACAGTACATGCATGTTTCTAAACAATTACTCTATAAACATGTTTATGCTTATAAAAGCTTTCTGTGCTATCCGAACGATAGTTGGCCACCTATGAGTAAACATTAATGTATTCCAGCTCACTGGGAAAATGCATGGTGTGCCTTTTGTTTAAAAATAACATGATGCATAAATTGTGCAATGCATTAAGAATTTATTGCCCATTTCTGCTTCAATTCCTCTCTGTCGGGGGTAGCCCAGAGAAACTGCACGTCCGTACAAGCAGCGCTCTGTAGCCCACTGCGATTGGGCCACTGCATGCTGGGACCCGCAAACCGCAGACAGGAAGGTGGGTGCAGTGTGTTTCCTGCACCATCAGAGGTCTAACAAGTTTTGTGTTTAATTTATATCTCACAGCAAAAGACAAACATCATTGCTTCTTTTCTTTCCTTCATTCCCACTTTAAGAACCCTCCTACCACCAGAAATGCTGGCGTGGATGTGGAGAAAAGGGAACACTTCTACATTGCTGGTGGGAATGCAAACTAATATATTCCTTTTGGAAGGCTGTTTGGAGAATACTTAGAGATCTAAAAATAGACCTGCCATTTGATCCTATAATTCCTTTACTAGGTATATATCCAGAAGACCAATAATCACATCATAATAAAGTATCTGTACCAGAATGTTTATTGCAGCCCAATTCATAATTGCTTAGTCATGGAAGAAGCCCAAGTGCCCATCGACCCACGAATGGATTAATAAATAAATTGTTGTACATGTATACCATGGAATACTATGCAGCCTTAAAGAAAGATGAAGACTTTACTGCTTTCATGTTTACATGGATGGAGCTGGAACATATTCTTCTTAGCAAATTATCTCAAGAATGGAAGAAAAAGTATCCAATGTACTCAGCCCTACTATGAAGCTAATATATAGCTTTCATATGAAGGCTAAAACCCAATTATAGCACAG
>CAUYRH010036660.1:0-10920 GCA_963574655.1 Perodicticus potto | reverse complement strand
TGGCTCAACGGGCTAAGGCACCAGCCACGTACACCTGAGCTGGCGGGTTCGAATCAAGCCCGGGCCCGCCAAACAACAATGACGGCTGCAACCAAAAAATGGCCGGGCGTTGTGGCGGGTGCCTGTAGTCCCAGCTACTTGGGAGGCAGAGGCAGGAGAATTGCTTGCGCCCAGGACTTGGAGGTTGCTGTGAGCTTTGATGCAACACCACTCTATCAAGGGTGACAGCTTGAGGCACTGTCTAAAAAAAAAAAAAAAAAATTAAAGAGTTCTTAACCTTAAACCCATCTTTAAAAGGAATATCTATTTCTTAACATTCCTCTGGCTTATTCTGCTGCAGCCACACTGGCCTTGCTCTTCCTAAATGCACCACGCACACTCACACCGCAGGGCCTTTGCACGGGCCAGTAGCATTCTCCCCCCAGATAACTGCTTCACTTGTTCCTGCAACACCTATGCTCAAGTGAGATCTTTTAAAACTCCAAACCTAGGCGGCGCCTCTGTCTCAGCAAGAAGGGTGCTGGCCACATATACCAAAGGTGGCAGGTTCAAACCTGGCCCCGGCCAAACTGCAAAAAATAGCCAGGCGTTGTGGCGGGTGCCTGTAGTCCCAGCTACTTGGGAGGCTGAGGCAGAACTGCCTAAGCCCGAGAGTTGGAGGTTGCTGTGAGCTGTGACTCCACAGCACTCAAAAAAACCCTTCCTCCCTGGGCTCCTTACCTCCTGCTCTATTTTCCTCTGTGCTATTTATTTCCTAACATATTAGATAACTTGTTTTGTTTATGGTATGTTATCTACCAGCAGAAGTAAGCATCATAAGTACACAATATTTTTCCTGTTTTTTTTTCATTCCTGTACTCTTAGCACCCTACAGTATCTAACACATATTGAGCACCTAATTCCTCTCAATAAATATTCACTGAATGAATGAACCCTGCAGGGCAAAATAGGTATAAACTTGATGGAGAGAAGAATAGGAGCAAGACTGCTTAATATCATTTTATATGGCTTTGATTCTGAACTATACAACAGTGTTACCAATATATTTTTATTTGTTTTTGTTTTTGTTTTTTTGAGACAGAGCCTCAAGCTGTCACCCTGGATAGAGTGCTGTGACATCACAGCTCACAGCAACCTCTAATTCCTGGGCTCAAGCAAGTCTCCTGCCTCTGCTTCCCAAGTAGCTGGGACTACAGGCACCCGCCACAACACCTGGCCATTTTTTTGGTTGCAGCTCTCATTGTTGTTTGGCGGGCCCGGGCTGGATTCGAACCTGCCAGCTCAAAAGTATGTGGCTAGCGCCTTAGCCCGTTGAGCCATGGGCGCTGAGCCAATATATTTTTAAATTAACTTAAGGAAACTATAGATGGAATACAAAATTTTTGTCTTTTAGTGAGGTATTTTTGCTACCTGGAATTAATAAAATCACTATATGGCTTGCCTTCCATTTGGAATCTTGTTGTACTAGAAACAGGGTAAATTTTACTTGGGGGATAGGGGATAGTGAGGGTGGGAAAAGAAACATATTTTTTCTTCACATTGGAGATAAAGAAGTATTTAAAATGTGGTCTCGGGCGGTGCCTGTGGCTCAGTGAGTAGGGCATCGGCCCCATATACCAAGGGTGGTGGGTTCGAATCCAGACCCGGCCAAACTGCAACAAAAATATAGCCAGGCATTGTGGTGGGTGCCTGTAATCCCAGCTACTTGGGAGGCTGAGGCAAGAGAATCGCCTAAGGCCAAGAACTAGAGGTTGCTCTGAGTTGTGACGCCACAGCACTCTACCGAGGACAACAAAGTGAAACTCTGTCTCAAAAAGAAAAAAAGAAATGAAATGAAATAAAATGTGGTCCCTACCCTCAAAAGCTCAATGTCCCATGGTTGGATATTTAATGTTTTATATCATTATTAATGTACTGAGATTATCATTAATGGTTACTCATAGAAATAAATGTATTTCAACTTGAGCAATTATAAAATTGCAAATTTGTCTAGTTATCATTTACTCTGTTGTTTAAAAAAAGGCAACCAGGTCCCTTTTACTCTTTAGCATAATAGTAGATAGATGGAGATTAAAACCTCAGTTAAGACCTGAAGAGGTGGCTCATTCTTGTAATCCTAGCACTCTTACGAGGTTGAGGCAGATGGATTGCTTGAGCTCAGGAATTCAAGACCAGCCTGAGCAAAAGCAAGTCCCCGTCTCTAATGAAAACGGAAAACTAGCCTGGCATCATGGCAGGTGCCTGTAGTCCCAGCTACTTGGGAGGCTGAGACAAGAAGGATCACTTGAACCCAAGAGTTTGAGGTTGCTGTGAGCCATGACTCCCTGGGACTCAACCTCAGAGTGACTGAGTGAGACTCTGTCTCAAAAAAATAAATAAATAGGCTCGGTGCCTGTGGCTCAACGGGCTAAGGCGTCAGCCACGTCCACCTGAGCTGGGGGGTTCAAATCCAGCCCGGGCCCGCCAAACGACAGCTGCAACCAAAAAATGGCTGGGCGTTGTGGTGGGCGCCTGTTGTCCCAGCTACTTGAGAGGCTGAGGCAAGAGAATCGCCTAAGGCCAAGAGTTTGAGGCTGCTGTTAGCTTTTATGCAATGACACTCTACTGAGGGCGACATAGTTAGACTCTGTCTCAAAAAAAAAAAAAAAAAGAATATAGTGATAAATAACCCTTTGATCAAATAGGAAACAAAAACATTTCATAATATCTAAAAAAGGAATAAAGTCTACGGCCATACCACCCTGAATGTGCCCGATCTCATCTAAAAAAGGAATAAATAAGAAAAACTTTAATCCTAAAACCTATGAGAAAAAAAAGCACAAATTGTACTAGAGAAAAATACACAGTTTGAAATAGCTTTTATTAGGGACTAAATAATAAATGGCTTTTAGAATGTTAATTTCTTACTTTTCAAAAAAATTTTGTTATACAAAAATATTTTCCTGCAGCCTTTATTCGCAGATGTAGGATTTACTCACAGTTGCTTTTGCCTAGGATCCAGTAATGGGTCTAGAGCTTGTAATAACTTGTTTAGATTAAACATTCCAATACTGGCTTGATTTCCTATTTTATATCTTCTTTCGTCATCAGATGTGTTTGGTACAAAATCTGTATTTAAAACAAAATACTATAGCTTTACAGTAGTGATAACTACAATAAATTCTTTCTTTGTTTTTAAGCTTATATTTAAACTTCATAAATGTATATTTATTAAATAAAACCCTTTCTCGTGGCTGGGCTCACACCTATAATCCTAGCACTCTGGAGCTGAGATGGCAGGGTCATGTGAGTTCAGGAATTCTTACAACAGCCTGAGAAAGAACAAGACCCCCATCTTTACTAAAAATAAAAAATTATCTGGATGTTGTGGCAGGTGTCTATAGTCCCAAGTATTCAGGAGGCTGAGGCAAGAGGATCCCTCAAACTCAGGAATTTGAGGTTGCTGTGAGCTAGGGTGATGCCATGGCCCTCCAGCATGGGGCATCAGAGTGAGACTCAGCCTCAAAAAAAAAAATTTCTCACATTAAATATTTAATTCAAAAGTAATAAAAAAAAGTTAACACCAATATACACTAAAAGCTTTCAAAATATGAAAAAGTTATCTAATAGAGAAAAACATTTCTAATCTACAAGAATTTCTAGTTTATTATATATGTATTTCAATCTCTAAGTAGCATGTTCTTCACAAACCCTCCTCTGATCTCTCTGTGTTAAGTACTGTATTATCATATTTTATGTTACTGGAGGGAGAGGTTAAGTAAGTTTTCCAAAGGCATGGAAGGTCAGATGACAGAATTCAAAGCCAAGTCTGTCTGACAACATATTCCCTAGTATACTTCATGCCGTTTTCTCTAACATATAACTCCTTAAAGGCACAGCCTACAAAGAATTCATTATTGTATCACTTATGGTGCCCAGAAGATCTAAAAGCCACATAAAATGACCATTTTATGAATGAAACCCGTTCTTCCTACTACCCCACCACTATATGACCTATAATAGCTTATTTCAAATAAACCAGTAATGATTTTTTTAGTGAAATAAGGGGTGTGAGGGGGTGTGTATGCACACATAATATAAATCCTACATACCTGGATTATAGGCTTCCATAAAACCAAATGGACCATAGTCAATTGTAATGGATAACAAACTGAAGTTATCGGTATTACAAACACCTAAAACAACAAAAAAATTCCAAAAACATAATAAAAAGGCAGTTTTCTTTGAACTCTATAAAATTACAAATAGAAAAGGTAGGAGAAATGCCATTTGTTTTAGAGATGAAACAAAATTAGATTATAAATTGAAAGTTTAATTGATGATATCAAGTAGCTTCATATACATTAAAACTATATTTTAAAATTAAATTTAGCCTTTTATTTTATAATCCTCCCACAAAGATTTCACATACCATAGGAATAAAACCCTTCTTTTGTTTATCCTTAATTTCTAGCATTCATTAAAAAATATGTATTATTTGGAATGAAATCAAGATTAATAAAGAAATAAGGTTAATTTTCAAAGGTTTTAAAAAGAGGAAAAGAGAAAAATTGTGAATAGGTACCACCATGATAGTCATTAGCTGCAGGATGCTAGAAAAAAAAGTTTAGAAGAATAGGTAGGAAATGGGTCAGGCGTGGAAACTCACACCTGTAATCCTAGCACTCTAGGATGCCGAGGCAGGTGGATTGCCTGAGCTCATGGGTTCAAGACCAGTCTGAGCAAGAGTGAGACCCTTACTCTAAATATAGCTGGGTGTTGTGGTGGGCACCTGTAGTCCCAGCTATTCAGGAGGCTGAAGCAAGAGAATCACTTGAGCCCAAGAGTTTGCTTTTTTTTTTATTAAATCATAGCTGTGTACATTAATGCAATCATGGGGTACAATGTGCTGGTTTTATATACAATTTGAAATGTTTTCATCAAACTGGTGAATATAGCCTTCACGGCATTTTCTTAGTTATTGTGTTAAGACATTTATATTCTACATTTAGTAAATTTCACATGTACCCTTGTAAGATGCACCATAGGTGTGGTCCCACCAATTACCCTCCCTCCAGCCAGCCTCCCTCACCACCTCTACCCTTTCCCCATATTCTTGGGCTATAAATTGGTTTCATAGTAGGGCAAAGTACATGGGATACTTT
Organism: Perodicticus potto; assembly: GCA_963574655.1. NCBI lineage: Eukaryota > Metazoa > Chordata > Mammalia > Primates > Lorisidae > Perodicticus > Perodicticus potto. Next base: position 5,776 of record CAUYRH010036660.1, on the reverse strand, counting down.
TTCTTCCATTCTTGAGATACTTTGCTAAGAAGAATATGTTCCAGCTCCATCCATGTAAACACTTGAAAAGGTGATTTTAAGGATATATTTTGCATAGGAGACATTCACCAGATAAATATCTGTGTTTTAGATAGCTAACTTAGCCATGGATTTTTTTTTTCTAATCTGTTCAGAGAAAAGTAAACTTCCAAAAAAATGTCAGAAACCACTGATTTTAATTCTTAAGTCTCTTAAGAACTTAATTTTATAGCCAGGCATTGTGGTAGGCTCCTGTAGTCCCAGCTACTTGGGAGACTGAGGCAAGAGAATCACTTTAGCCCAAGAGTTTGAGGTTGCCGTGAGCTGTGACGCCACAGTGCTCAACCCAGGGTGACAGCGAGAGACTCTGTTTCAAAGGGGAAAAAAAGGAATTTAATTTTAAAGAATTGAAAGTACTATAATTTGGGGGAGAAATAATTAGTACTGTCAACAGTTCCTGTGTGCTGAACTCACCTCTGAGAACTGGAAGACATACATGGGAGAGGTATCCACCATGAAGCCACAATTATCAAGTGTGTGTTAAGTATCATCTAGGCTCTAGTTAAGGCCACCCCACAACACTGGCAAGAGTGGGTATCTGCAGAAATGAAGGCCAGAGACAGAACCTTGGAAAAGGGAAAGGTCTCTCCATTTTATATAATTTCATTCCTTTGAACTACTCTTTCACACACTCATGTCAAGAGAAGGTCATAGGCAAAGGAGAGTTTGCAGCATGAGGAGGAACAAGGTCACACTTGTCTACAGAAAAAACAGCCAGGCAGTGTTATCACTGCAGCCCCAACAACTTTTATCTAAAGATACGTAGAGTATCACTTAAATCCTTAAAATCTTTTCTAAAAACCTACATGTACACGTGTTTATGTTGAGGAGGTGATAGGTACACAGTAAAATCCTGTAGTCTGCTGTGGTCTCTAGAGAGTTATTAGGCAAAAAGTGTTACTGGAATGCTGAGTTCTGGCCTCAGGGGTCTGTGTGCACCTGTATGTGCAGACGCGGCAGGTTCTTTACGGTTGTGTCTACATAGTACATTTTAGGCAATAATTTATTCAGTGTACTGCATAAATGAATGCAATTTTTCAACCAGGTAGAAATCTATCTGATTTTTGGTAGGGGATAACTGGAAGAATCTCAAGTTAAATACAGTGAGTTCAGGTCTGGACTCTACTAGGTAATATAGGTGCTACTTTGAACATGTGGCTTATATTTCTTCAACATATTTCCACTTTGGAGATCATTTAAAATCCCTAACATCATAAAATCTTGTGATAGTTTAAAATCATTGGATATTCCTGAATCACAACAAATAAAATATTATATTAGAAGTCATATTTTGTCTAAAAGGAATCATTTTATGGCAACCTATTCTGAGATCATTACACTTCAAAATAATGTTCATTTCCTTCTTATAGCTTATTAAATAAATGTTTAATAATAAATGTCTTCTTGATATAGAGATGAGTTTTCCTTTTACAAAATAAATTGCATAGGCATTTCGGATAGCTCTCATACTTGTTTCTTCAGAGGAATACATTTTATACCTTTCTGTGAAAAGCAGAGCCTAGGAAAATAAGTGTCTGTGAGGTTGGTGGACATGCCGTCTGTCGGAGGGATTTTGCCGGAGGAAATCAGCTACGCCCCATTGGGTTTGCAGAGCTCCTTCAAACTTAATCCAAGCTGGCTGCAATCCTGAATATACTCCAAAACTAATAAACAGAACTGGGAAGTGGAGAGGGATTATGAGGAATCAAACAATATCTTTCATAAGTGGTAATAACGGAAATAAGAGCACTTCATGTTATAATAATGAAGTCAGAATTCTCAACTTCCCAGATTTGGAATGCAATCAGAAAAGCTATTTCTGTTGGAAAAAAAAATGTTTTTTAATACAATTGTGTGAGAGTAGGCTGTTGAGAAACAAACAAAATTGAACTCTACCTGTTCTATCTCAGTGTGTGGAATCATAAATAAAAAGAGAGAATAATTAGTCTTTATGGAGCACACATCACATACGCTAACTTCAAATCACACAAGAACTCTCCACCAACCTTTTCATTCGCTCCGTAGCTGAGCAAACTAAGACACAGCTTGACCAAAAGCAATTTGGTCAAGCTCAAAAAATTAGAAAATAGAAGAGATAACAGAGGCTCGGCGCTCATAGCTCAGTGAATAGGACGCCAGCCACATACACCAAGGCTGGTGGGTTCGAGCCTGGCCCGGGCCCTGCTAAACAACAATGACAGCTGCAACCAAAAAAAAATCTGGGCGTTGTGGTGGGCGCCTGTAGTCCCAGCTACTTGAGAGGCTGAGGCAAGAGAATCGTTTAAGCCCAAGAGTTTGAGGTTGCTGTGAGCTGGACACCCCGGGACTCTACCAAGGGCCACATAGTAAGACTCTGTCTCAAATAAATAAATAGAGAGAGAGAGATAGTAGAGATATTATTTAAACCCAGGCTGTTTTTCAGAAAGCTATCCATAATACTTTAACTATATATACAAATAAAGATAGTTTTAGGTTGATGACACTTTATAGGTAGTGTAAGTTTATATGTTAATAATGCCAAATTTCAATTTGTTCTCTTTTAATGGAGGAGCTGCTCTTTTCCTTCCACAAAAAAAAGAACTGCTGCCAATCATATGTTTTCATCATATTACTGCTGAAAACTTAACTGCATTCATTTCCTGTTGTTGAGTAACAGATTGCAAGAAACTCAGCATCTTGAAGCAATGCAATGCTCACTCAGTTTTTGTAGGTTAATGGAGGCAGGTACAATGTGGCTAGATTTTCTGCTCAGGGTATCATTAGACTGAAAGCAAAGTTCTGGCTGAGGCTGTAGTTTTCATCTGGGGCTTGAGGTCTTCTACCAAAGTTATTGGTATTGGTAGAGTAATCATTACCTTGTGATTGCAGGACTGGGGTTTCCCTATTTTCAGTAGCTGTGAACCAAGGGCCACTCTCAGCTCCTGGAGGTCACTTCCTATTCCGTGCTGTAGCCAATTCACAACACGAATGTTTGTTTTCTCCTCCTCTGTGACCAGAGAAAACTCCTGGCTTTTAAAGAGCTCCTGTAATTAGGTCAGACCTACCCAGATAATTTCCCTGTCTTAAAGCCAACTGTTTTGGGACATTACTTTTATCTGCAAAATTCCTTCAAGCAGTACGTAAATTAGCATTTGATTGAAAAACTAGAGGAAACTCTGTGCCCATCAGGGGCTGGGATTTCTGGGAGGGGACGTTTTAGATGCCCTGTTCTGTGCTGTTGAGAACAATAATAGCAAAAGAAATGAAGAAGGGTGACAGTCTGCTTCTCTAGGGAATCATCAACTAATCTATTAATGCTTGTTCCATTTTAATAAAATTATTTTTTATTTTCTTGTCTCTTTCCAGCATGAATAACGAGCTTTGGTAGGAGAGCCATTGTGTGCCATGTGCTGAATATCCCCAAGTTCCACCGTGCCTGGCAGGTAAAAGTAGTCAACCTGAATTAATGAAAATCACACTTGATACCAAGAATTTCAAAATAGACGAAACACTTATCCAGGCTATTCACTGTGGACTACTCAACTTTTTATGAGATGTTTTTATTAAAAGTGTGAAAATCTAACAATGCAGCAAATGATACCAATTTTTCAACGTATTTTCCTATCAAGAAAACCAGACCCTAAACTCATTGCCTAGTCACTTAGAAAGTGGCATTTGCGGCTTTAATTTTAGAATAGATATTTCTGACTAAAGAAGCATTTAGATATATTTTTTAAAATGTCAACGGTACAAGAGAAAATGTCATGTCTGTTTTTAACCTCCCCCCTTTATTCATGCCATCTAGAAAAGACCCATAAAACCAGGCAAGGGATCAAAGGAAGAGGTGGCTTCGAGCCGCCTCTGTCCTTCCCTGTAACATGGGCCTGTAATTGTCACGGCTTCACCGGACACGTGTCGGAGTGTTAATATGTCAACAGTTCTACCACCATTTGCCTTTACTTGGAACAGTGGACAGGCAAACAAATGGGAAATGGAGGTATAAACATCTTCGTTCAATTATTACCAGACAGGGAGGGACCAGGCGCCTGTCACTGTCCAGCCTGTAAGCAGAGACGGGGGTTTAAGGCCAACAAGCTTTACTGTCCAAAGGCCAGCGATTCTGGAGAACAGCAAGAATAACCTCTCAATTCCATTCTGCCCTGGTTGCAATTCTAATAACTTTTATAATGAAATACAAGGAAGCCGACCTGGAAAAATTTAACTTTATCTGATAGAAAGTAACATCAGAGTAGTCTCCATTCTAACAATGCATAATGTTTACATGACAGAAAGGTGCTTTTCACTTTAACACAGTATCTAAGAGAATCACTAGAGAACACACGACATCATCAAATAACCTCTTCGCTACCAACATCCCAGCACCTGTTGTCCACGTGTGGCAACCTTCTCGAGTCTCCTGAGACAAACACCCTCACAATCGTGGTAAAACCTAAACTTGACAGTCAGGGAGGGAGTGTGGGGAGGGCTGAGCAGACCCGGTCAGCTGTTCCGCTTCCGCTCAGCTCCTCAGACTCCGTCTCGCAGGCCACTTTTCTGGCTTCGCAATGATGTCGCTGCATATGAAAATAATTCCAAAGAGACCAAATTAGAATTTCTAAAGATTAGTTAACTAAGTTACGCTGAAACAAAAAAAAAAATCAAATCAATTTTTTTTCACATTTTCATTTTCTTCTAATTTTTATTGTTTATTTCCAAGTACAAATAAACAAAAGTCTTAATAGGAAAACTTTATTTTATATGTTTTTATTGTCCTATGTAAAGGCTTATTATGACTTTTATTCCTTGGAAACAAAACTTTGAATAAAACATGACACCGACTCCATCCACAGATATGAAATTTCCCCCCAATTCCTGCACAGTCTTGATTTAGTTGTGGGTTAACCATAAGATATAACTTTGTTAAATTTCTTATGTTCCTAAATTTGATAGCAATTTTGGAAAATTTGCCCAAATAAGTAAAAATAAGTAAATCTAAGTCAAATTTGAGTGTGAAACTATTTCTAAAACTACTTTTAAAAATTTCAAATTCCTGAATAGGCTATAATTATACAGTTTCCATGAAATAGTACTAAATAATCTTTAAAAAATTTTGACACAAGTGCCTAATGATAAAATTAAAAATGTTTATTTTATCTATTTTCCACAGCACCTTTACTCCATAACATCCAATAGTCTGTCTTCTTTATGCTATGAGTAAAGATAGAGTGAATTAATTTTGGATGAAATTAAAGCATTTATATAAAGGAAATGGGGTTTAATGTTCCCAAAGATAAATAGGACTTTCATTTTGAAGGGGAGAAACATAAGGTCATATTTGTTTTTGTTTTTTTTAACAAGTGAACAGTTTATTAAGAATTAAACAAAGACATGATGTGATACAGTACAAGCAAGACACTCAAGATAGGTATAATAGTACTACTCACACGAAAACTTAAGTTTCACCTCAAAAAAAACCACAAGACAAAAGAGAAAGCAATTTCACTGTTATAAAATAAGATATTTCATGCAAAGTATTAACTCTGCCCCCCCAAAGCCCAACCTCCCAACAAACAAAAAACTATCTGGGAATACTGCTGTGCTAACATACTAACCCCAGTATAATCATTCCTAGGAAAAGAGTAATTAGGTCATATTTGGAGATCATAAATAAGCCCATATTTAAAATAGGTTAGTTTGAAAATAGGCCTTCTTTCTCTCT
>CAUYRH010036659.1:0-57224 GCA_963574655.1 Perodicticus potto | reverse complement strand
GAGTCTCTTGCCTCCGCCTCCCAAGTAGCTGGGACCACAGGCGCCCGCCACAATGCCCGGCCATTTTTTGGTTGCAGCCGTCATTGTTGTTTGGCAGGCCGGGGTTGGATTCGAACCCGCCAGCTCAGGTGTACATGGCTGGCGCCTTAGCCCATTGAGCCACAGGCGCCAAGCCTTACCTCCTAAATCTTACCTATGTTAAGATTTAGTTTACTCTAAGTATTCTTTCAAAAACTTCCTTAGAAGCCAAGGACTACGTATTCTCATCTTTGTCAAAAGAAAAAGAGCAGGTGCAAGGACCCCAAGGAAATGGGTCTTTTTTTTTTTCTTTTTTCTTTTCTTTTCTTTTTTTGAGACAGAATCTCACTTTGTCGCCCTTGGTAGAATGCCTTGGTGTCGTAGCTCACAGCAACCTCAAACTCTTGAGCTCAAGTGATTCTGTCTCTTCTTTTTTTATTTTTTCTTAAGATGGAGTCTCTGTCTCCCTCAGTAGAGTACTATGGCATCATAGCTCACAGCAACCTCAAACTCTTGGGCTCAAGCAATCCTCTTGCCTCAGCCTCCTGAGTTAGCTGGGACTGCATGCACCCACCACAATGCCCAGCTGTTTTTAGAGACGAGGTCTCACTCTGGATCAGGCTGGTCTTGAACCTGTGAGCTCAGGCAATCCACCTGCCTCAGCTTCCCAGAGTGCTAGGATTACAGGCGTGAGCCACCATGCCTGGCCTCAAGTGATTCTCTTGCCTCAGCCTCCCAAGTAACTGGACTACAGGAGTCTGCCACAACACCCGGCTATTTTTAGAGACAGAGTTTTGCTCTTGCTCAGGAAACCCACCTGCCTCGGCCTCCCAGAGAGCTAGTATTACAGACGTGAGCCACCGCACCTGGTCCAAGACATGGATCTTTTGGCATGATCTAAGAAATCAATCCACCACCTTAAATCATCTGAGCAAACACTCATCTATGTATATTTATGATCATATTTGACTAGGCCTCTCGGTTTTTGTAACTTTCCAATTTATATAGGAAAAGAAATTTTCCTCTGCTCAAGAGAGTCAGAACCAGAGCTAGTAACCAAAGGTGGTGTCTGAGGCAATTGCTGGCATCTATTCCTCTGCCCAAGGATTCCTTTTTGTCTCTTTCAGCTATTCTCTTCCCCCTTACTCCTTGCTTTTATTTTAGCCAAGCCATCCCAAAATTACTCACTTCAAACCATAACCATTCTTAATTTCTTACAACTCTACTGATCAGCTAGTTGTTTCTGCTGACCTAGATCATGACTAGTTGAAGTTAGTAGGACTCATTAAGGCAGCTGGAAGGCTGGCTGGATTGTCCTGGTCAAAGATAACCTGACTTCCATGTCTGACATTTGACCAGTGATACACAGGCCAGGCAGCAACAGCGGCTGGGTCTTGCATTTCTCATCATCCATCAGTTAGCTTAGACTTGCTCACATGATAGGACAGGGTTCTGAGAGAAGGTGAAAGTGCACAGTGTCTTTTGAGTCCTGAACTTGGAACTGACACACATCCACATCATTCTATCAACCAAAGCAGGTCCCAAAACCAACCTAGATTCAAGGCTTGGAAAACTGACACCACCTGCATTATCTCTTGATGGTAGCAGGTACATAGTCACATTGCAAAGGAAGGGGCGATACATTGGGGACATTTTTGAAATTAAGAATTAGAATGCACCTTTGGCCTGCAGCATTCTGATTATTGTCGCTTATCCTTCTCTGGTCAGTCTGTAGGTGATATTCAGTCTGCCTCTCTTTCCTTGGGTACTACTAATCCACATGCTATGCTTTCCTCAAGTCTAGCCTTTTTGGATTAGAATTGTCTCAGAGCTCTAAGTACTTCTTTTCCCCTGTTAAAGGGAGAAGTTGAAGTAGGGGTGGGGAAGGAGATATTATTATTATTATTTTTATTTTTTGAGACAGAGTCTCGCTATGTTGCCCTCCATAGAGTGCCGTGGAGTCACAAGTCACAGCAAACTCGAACTCTTGGGCTTACATAATTCTCTTGCCTCAGCCTCCTAAGTAGCTGGCACTACAGGTGCCCACCACAGCCCCAATTGGTTGTAGTTGTTATTGTTGTTTAGCAGGCCCAGGCTGGGTTCGAACCCGCCAGCTCCGGTGTATGTGGCCGGTGCCCTAACCGCTGAGCTACAGGCACCGAGCCCTGAAGGAGACATTAGAAAGTTCTTTATGGTTAACATATTAGACTCTCATTCTTAGGTTTCTCTGCCTCTTAGGGTCCTTCAGCCATCTTTAGCATTTGCATATCAAAAGTTCAATAGAAACTATGGCCCACAGGGAAACCGTCTACTTTCCACATTTAAAAGGAAAAGGTGACTGGCGGGTCCAGCTACTTGTCCAACCCCCCACAAACATTCTTCCTTACAAATTACAGTTTATTTTAACAGCAATGTACCTAGCTCAATAACAATTTCCCAGACTTCTTTACATTTCTGTGGGCTTATGTGTTGTAGTTCTGGGACATTAGGTCTAAGAAGAAATTTCTTGATCATGGGTTGAACTTCTAGGAAAACTACTTTTTTGTAAGCATTAAACGTGGAAAGACTCAGTGTGTTCATGCCTTTGGCCCTTTTCCTTCTTATTACTGCCTGGGACATGGGAGTAATATCTGGAGATAAAATAGTCGTCTTCAGACCACGAGAATGAAAGCTTTTGGTATGGGTGGGAAAAGAGGAAACAGAAATGGCCTGAATCGGGGTGAGAGCAGCGTCTCACACGTCCCAGCATTCTGGGAGGCCAAGGCGGGCAGATCACCTAAGCTCACCGGTTCCACACCAGGCTGAGCTAGAGCAAGATCTCGCCTCTAAAAGTAGGGGGCATTATGGCGGTCTTCTGTAATTCCAGTTACTTGGGAGGCTGAGGCAAGAGAATAGCTTGAGACCAGGAGTCTGAAGTTGCCGTGAGCTATGATGCCATGGTGGGGGTGACAAAGTGAGACTCTGTCTCAAAAAGAAAAAAAAAGGGAGAAGAAATGGCCTGAATCTTTGAAGATTTTCCTTAAAAACCATACCAGTCTGTGGTTACAGATAGTAAAGAAAATTAATTTCATAATTGAAAAAACTGTAATGTCTACTAATATATGTAGATAAAACTATTTTATCTTATTGTTTCATTATTGTGTTTTTGTTTGTTTGTTTTTAGAAATGTAGTCTTGGCCAGGCAAGGTACCCTATGCTTGTAAACCTAGCATTCTGAAATGCCAAGGTGGGAGGATCACCAGGAGTTCAAGACCAGTCTGAGCAAAGCCAGGCCCTATTTCTACTAAAAATAGAAAAACTAGACAGGCATTGTGGTGGGTGCCTGTACTCCCAGCTACTCAGGAGACTGAGGGTAGAGGATCACTTGAGCCCAAGAACTTTAGGTTGCTGTGAGGTATGACACCATGGCACTCTACCCAGGGTAATAGAGTGAGAATCTGTCTCAAAACGAACAAACAAAAAAAGAAAAGGGGTCTGTCTCTGTCACCTAGGTTGGAGTGCAGTGACCCAGGCATAGCTGACTGTGACATCAAACCCCTGGGTTCAATGATTCTCCCACCTCAGGCTCCCTAGTAGCTGGGACTGCAGTCATCAGCCGCTGTGCCTGGCCCAAACACTCTTTTAACCCAACATGGCGATTGAAGTTAATCACAAGAGTACAAACAGATAGTAGCAATATAAGTGACTCAGAGAAAAAATAAAGAAGTCATTTGCCTCCCAAGAACAAGCTGTCTCCAAGAGTCTGTCACTTCTCCTTGGACCATCAACTCTGGCTGGACATAGGGTATGGGAATCAGGTAAAAGCAAAGAAAATAAGTAGCTGTGTGGTTAGATAAGAGGATCTCAAGGGAAAGGAAGTGTTGGTAAGCCATTCTATAAATGTCCACCATCTCAAAACGTTTCTCTAGAGGTCACACTGCAAAGCCGACTGGAGTGTGGCTGAGTCCATCATACTCCTCCTGATGAGTTAAGGGTGTCTAAGTGAAGGGCACCATCATCCACTCATTCTCCTTCGATCCCACAGCCATTTGACCACCAAATCCTCTTGCGTATTCCTCTCGAACTCAGACTCTTCTATGTATGTCGTTGGAGAACACAGATGAGTAACAATAATTATCTGTCATTGCTGAGGACATCTTTGTCTCTCATTTGGAATGTCACATCACTTTCCCAGCCACCAGCACATCCTTATTCTCATATTCGGTCTAAGATACATGCCCTTGAGCCCAAGGGCTTGAGGTTGCTGTGAGCTGTGCCTGTATCTTAGACCGATATTGGATTGCTAAAGACCAAAATGTGTCTTGTTCCTCCCTTGCTTTAGGATATTTAGAAGCCTCGCAATTGGATAGCGTTCAGATTCTTTTGGATGGCATATTAGGACCTTCAGAACCTACCTCCAAGCTTTGTCTCTAGCCTTATTTAGTACTGTTGCCTCTATATGAACTTCTACACAAGTATACCATGCACTTTCTAAATCTATGCACCACTATGTACTTGAGCAGAAGTGATTTTCTGCTTTCTTTCATTGACTAAATTTAGCTCAAATTTCTTTCTGACTTCCCCAGGAAAAATTCATTATTAATTATTTTGGTTTGCCTGAATACTGTTCACAAAGCTCTTTGTTTATGGGCATTTGTTGCCTGTGGACTGTGAGTGCCTGGAGGGGAGCTTCAGTGCCTGACTGGCTGGTACAAGAAAATAACTCAGTATATCAAAGAAAAAGCAAGAGGGTACTGGGGGGAATAATTCACATCGCAGGGTTTGTTTGTTTTCTTTTCTTTTTGTTTATTTCTTCTAGTTAACATTGAGTCTATGTATTTATATATAAAGGGAAGTGTGATTTTTCATTTAATTTTTTTGGGGGGAAAGGTTCCATGCTTCAGAAAAGAGACATCTACAATCATTTGTAGCTTCAAATTCTATGCACCTTTTATTTATTTATTTATTTTTTGAGACAGAGCCTCAATCTGTCACCCTGGAGAGAGTGTCGTGGCATCACAGCTCACAGCAACCTCCAACTTCTGGGCTCAAGCGAGTCTCTTGCCTCCACCTCCCAAGTAGCTGGACTACAGGAGCCCGCCACAATGCCCGGCCATTTTTTGGTGGCAGCCGTCATTGTTGTTTGGTGGGCCCAGACTGGATTCATACCCGCCAGCTCAGGTGTACGTGGCTGGTGCCTTAGCCCATTGAGCCACAGGCGCAGAGCCTCTATGCACCTTTTAAAAACTGCTGCATTAAAATACATTAAAATTAAAAAGTAGAACTCAATTAGACAACTAAACATCTGAAGTCTTTCCGATACTTTGAATTTATACGTAGATGAAATGAAAGAAAAATCAATGAACTTCACATTCCTGAATTAGTGTTTGGATTTCAACAAATTTCAAGGCAGCAGAAAATAGTGTAATAAACTAAGTAATGATGATAAAGTGATGGGAAATTTTATGTTTCTCTTCATTGCATCACATTTTGTAAAGTCAATATCAAATATCTAAGTTAATAGCAACTATCTTTCGTAAATCAATATTAAGTACCAACATTAGTTGGGATTAAAGGATTATTTTATCTGACACTTTCCCAAATTATGATGTAGCTGACATTAAGACACTACTTATCAAATGGAGTGGAGAATGGTGAGGGGATACTACTGCTTGATTTTGCCTAGATTTAGTTCTTCCTGTCCGGACAAACCTGAAGTGAAGTGCAGATGAGAACTGTCACACCTGTGCACATCACACCTTATGGCCTCCCACCCAAAGGGGATCCCTCTTTCATCCTGTGCCAATAAGTGCACACCTACTTTCTATAAGTGAAGTTTATTTATGAAGAAAAGGACTGAAATTTGTTTCTTCCTTTCACTATAAAATAAGACAAGTCAAGTTCAGTTTTCCAAAGCTATAAAAAGAAAGCGGTTCTGGATTTCTACTTGTGGCTATGGCAAACTAGTATGTGTCAAGGATTAAATTTTTTTAGAAAAACCTATTTGTGCCTGGCACAGTGGTTCATGCCTATAATCCCAGCACTCTGGGAGGCCGAGGAGAGCAGATTGCTTGAGCTCAGGAGTTCCAGACTAGCCTAAGCAAGAGTGAGACCCCTGTCTCTAAAAAATAGCCGGGTGTTGTGGTGGGTGCCGCTAATCTCAGCTGTTCAGGAGGCTGAGACAAGAGAATCACTTGAGCCCAAGGGCTTGAGGTTGCTGTGAGCTGTGACGCCAGGGCACTCAACCCCAGGGTGACTGAGTGAGACTCTGTCTCAAAAAAAAAAAAAAAACAAAAACACCTATATGAAGGCATCAAGAATTGCTAAGTCAGCAAAGACCTAAGCCCCTAAAATCCAGGAGATAAGGGGATTTCAGAGAACTAGCTTTCAGCTTGTTTTTCCTTTTGAGTCGTTTGCTGATTTTTGAGTGGCTATCCATGAGCCTGAAAAATTGAATAAATAGTCTCACAGTGCTAAGGAGATAAACATTATACTTGAAGGCACCTGAGAAGGAAGTGCCTGTCTTCCTTCCTTCCTTCCTTCCTTCCTTCCTTCCTTCCTTTTTTTTTTTGACAGAGTCTCTCTCTGTTACACTGGGTAGAGGGCTATGGCATCATTGTAGCTCACAGTAACCTCAAACTCTCAGGGCTCAAGAGATCCTCTTGCCTCAGCCTCCCAAGTACCTGGGACTACAGGCACCTGCCACAGGGCCTGGCTAGTTTTTATTTTTTAATAAAGACAGGGTCTTGCTCTTGCTCAGGCTGGTTTTGAAATCCTGAGCTCAAGAAATCCATCTCCCTTGGCCTTCCAGAGTGCTAGGACTGCAGGCGTGAGACACTGCACTGGGCTGGAAGATTTCTTATAGACACGTCAGTGCTTCATTAGGAATAGAGGTGAACCAAAAAATAAAATACCTTTCTCAAAGCTAAAAGTCTGGATTCTAATTAGCACCTTTCTAGATGGATTAAATCAATCTGATCTTATTTATCTGAATCTCAGAAGTGATAACACTGATGATAACTGGAAGTGATATGTAGAAGTAGATAATATCAACCTGAATCTCAAAATATTCCCCCAATTTTTCATATGCAATATTCATTATTGTTAGAAAATTAGTACCTATGCTAGAAAACAAGGTCAAATAAACAAAACTTAAGAGAAAAAAAAAACCAAAAAAACAAAACTTAGACAGCAGTATCAGACTCTCATAGGAATTGCAATAATTAAAATTATTACATGTGGACTTTAAAATAACTGTGGTCTATATGGTTAATAAAAATAGAAAAATATGGAGAATTTCAGTGGAAAAGTATAATCTATAAACAAAATGCAAATCTGGAAATTGAACAATCTAATAACTAAAATTAAGAATGCAATAGACAAGTTTATCAGGAACGTAGACAGCTGAAGGCTAAAGGAAAGCCTAGTAAACCAGAAAACAGGTCAGTAAAAATATACAGACTGACTGAAGTACAGAAAGAAAAGAAGATGGAAATTAAAGGAAAGCCTACAAAATGAATAGGACACACTGATGAGGGCTAATATACTTGTTATTGGAGTACTAAAAGAAAGGAATAGAAATGAGAGCAAAAGCAATATTTGAAAACAAAGTGCCTAAAATTTCCCAAAGCTGATGAAAGACATCAAAACAAAAATCCAAGAATATCTATGAATCGGAAGCAGGATAATTGAAATGAAAACCACACCTAGGTGCACAATGTTATCCCTGCTGAAAACCAATGGGGAAAAATCTCAAGAGTAGTCAAAGAAAATACATACATTATTTTCAACATTAGGACTGAAAACTGGGTTCTTAATGGAAACATTTTAAGCCAGAAGACTTCCATGCAATCTGCTCAAAGAAAATAAGGGCTAAACTAGATGTCTATAAATAGAAAAAAAATAGCTTTCCAGTGATATCAAGGGAAATCGAGTAGGAAATAATATTATCTTATGATACTCTTCAAGAACAGCATGAAAGATTGTTAACTCATTGCAAGCAGAGACCCAAGGATAGTGTTCTCTGTATCCTCAGAGTGTATCAGTTCTTAAAAGAGTTTTATAGAACAAATGAAGAATTTGGAACAGTGGGTGTTTTCATTAGCTGTTCAATTCATCACACTTGGGAAAAACTGATATTTCTCCAGTGCTCAAGTTTAATGAAATAGTTTAGTCTGGGTCCCATTACTTCTTTTGTTAAATTCATTGTTATTTTTAGAGATGGGGATCTCATCATGTTATTAAGGCTGGCCTTGAACTCTTTATTTCCTGTGATCCTCCCAACTTCAGCCTCCAGTGTAGTTGGGACTACATATTTGCACCACTGCACCAAGCTCCAACTACTTTTTCATTATGTTATAACAGAAAATTATTTAACTCCTTGTATTGGTTTCCAAGGGCTGCCATAAAAAATTACTGCAAATTGGGTGGCTTTAAATACCAGAAATGAATTTCTTTGGTTCTGGAAGTTAAAAGTGGTGTCTGTAAGTCACTTTGAAGGCTCAATGGAAGAACTTTGAGTCTATATAGATTCTAGAGGTTGCTGGCAATCCTTGATAACTAGGCTTGTAGCTTACATGGCTCCAATTTTTGCCTCTGTTTTCACATGGTCGTCTTCACTCTATTGTATCTTGTGTACCCAAATCTCCCTCTCCAGTCACTGAATTAATTAATTAGTCTATTTGTTTATTTATTTATTTATTTGAGACAGTCTCACTTTGTTACCCTCAGTAGAGTGCAATGATATCACAGCTCACAGCAACCTCTAACTCTTGGGCTTGACTGATTCTCTTCCCTCAGCCTCCCTAGTAGACAGTCCAGTCACTGAATTTAAGACTTATTCTTTGGATTTAGTGTCCACTCTAATCCAGTATGACCTCATTTTAACATGTTTATATCCATATCCCTATTTCTAAATAAGATTGCATTCACGGGTACTGGGGGAAAATACTACATCTTATCTTTTTGGAGGCACAATTCAATGCATTATATTCCTGAACTTCAGTTTCTTCTTCTTTAAATGAAATGGTATTTAAAAAAAGTTTAAAAAAATAAAATAAATATAATAAAAGTAATGCCTAGGACCTTTATATCCAAATATAAATGGATAATATATTTTCAAGACAGGTTTTAAAAATTAATTAATGAGAAAAAGTATAAATTCATATTGATAGAGTCTGGAAGGCGTGGTTGGATGATTGAAAGATCCTACTAATGATATGTTATATACTAAGGTTCAGTCAGTGAGGAAACTTCATTTTTCCTCAAGAAACTCTAATAGTGGCTTGGCGCCTGTAGGTCAAGCGGCTAAGGCACCAGCCACATACACCAGAGGTGGCCGGTTCCAATCCAGTCCGGGCCTGCCAAACAACAATGTCAACTCCCACCAAAAAATAGCTGGGCACTGTGGCGGGCTCCTATAGTCCCAGCTACTTGGGAGGCTGAGGCAAGAGAATCGCTTAAGCCAATGAGTTGGAAGTTGCTGTGAGCTGTGATGCCACAACACTCTACCCAGGGTGACAGCTTGAGGCTCTGTCTCAAAACAAAAAAAAAGAAAGAAAGGAAAAGAAGAAACTCTAATAGTCATTCTAATAGCAAATGGATCACTAAGTAAATGTAAGACAAAATTAAATGAGTTTTTCGGCCTTTTATATCTTCATGTCAAGGTTTGGTATGTTCCTGTTTGATTTCATTCCTATTTCAGTAGCAAGATATGCTAACATCAGATATATTGCATAATTTATCTTTGCCTTCATTTCACCATTTTAAAAGAGAACAAGATCTGATCCTATTTCAATTAGAAGACAAGTGAAAGAAAATCCAACCAAGAGTGGCTAAAATAAATCGGGGGTTTTAAACTTTCTTATGAAACAACAACACTAGAGAAAGGTACTTAGTTGCTGCCTTTGATTCAGATGCCCTTAGATGTTGGAAGGCCTTTTGCATTTCTGCTCAACTAGCACTTGCATTTTGGCTCTTATCATGGTAAAAAGACAGCTTCTAGGCATTCAGCCTTTATATCCACGTTTAAGGTAGGAAAAAAGGTGAAATCAGTTCCTTTAATTAACGAAGAAAAACAAACATACTCTCTGTAGATCCATGTATGTTACATTGATCCTTTATAGGTAACCTAGTTTTTTTGTGTATACTTTTAAAATTTGTTTGAGGTTTTCAGTTTCATGAAAATTGTTATTAGTGTAGTTTTCTTCTTATTTATCCTGTTTAATCCTATTTTACTGGGTTCATGTCAGTTAGTTCTGCAAATAATCTCTTCAAATATTTCTCCACTTCATTTTTTCAATACTCCCTGCTCTTGGCCTCTAGTGAGATGTATGCCATATTTGTGCTTCTATTCTCTATCTTGTTTAACCCATCCTCTGTCTTATCACATTTAACGTGATTTGCAACGCACTCATTTTCCAGTTTAACAATTCTTTCTTCAGCTTTATCTCATTAGTGATTTAATCTATTCATCATATTAATAATTTATTGTATTTTTATTTCTTAAAAAATATTTGACTCTTATTTAAAAGTATCTTGAAACTTTTTGTCTCACTCTCTTTGTTTTTTAATTTCCCCTTTATCTATTTTACTTTAAATTTCATTTATTTATATACACAGTCAGACATTGCTTAAGACAAGGATAGGTTCTGACTCTGTTGTTGTGCAAACATCACTGCATGTACACACACAAACCTAGATGGAATAGCCCACTACACACCTAGGCTAAATGGTATAACCTATCGCTTTTAGGCTATAAATCTGACATATTACTGGACTGAATACTGTAGGCAATTGTAACACAATTACAAGGATCTAAACACATCTAAACATAGAAAAGGTACAGTGAAGATATGGCATGAAAGATAAAAAATAGTACTTCTGTACAAAGCACTTAGATGAATGGAGCTTGCAGGACTGGCAGTTGTTCTGGGTGAGTCAGTGAGTGGTGAGAGAATGTGAAAGCCTAGGACATTGCTGTTCACTACTGCAGACTTTATAAACACTGTACATTTAGGCTATGCTACATTTTTTATTTTTCTTTTTCTCAATTTGTTACCCTGGGTAATGTGCCATGGTGTTAAAGCTCACAGCAACCTCCAATTCTTGGGCTCAAGTGATCTGCTTGCCTCAATTTTCCTATTTTTAGTAGAGATGGTGTCTCACTCTGGCTGAGGCTGGTCTCCTACCTGGGAGCTCAGGCAATCCACCTGCCTTGGCCTCCCAGATTGCTAGGATTATAGGTGTGAGCCTATAATCCTATAATCCATGCCCAGCCTACTAAATTTATTTAAAAATTTTCTTTCTTCAATAAAAATCTAACCTTCACTTACTATAGCTTTTTTACTTTATAAACTTTTACATTTCTTTAATTTTTGACTCCTTTGTAATTACACATTGTACAGATGCATACAAAATATACTCATCCTATACATCCTTATTCTAGGAGCTTTTTCTATTCTTAATACTTTTTATTTGTAAAATTTTTTTCTTAAAAGAAAATAAAACACTTGGGTGGCCCCTGTGGCTCAAGGAGTAGGGCGCCGGCCCCATATACCGGGGTGGCGGGTTCAAATCTGGCCGCGGCCAAAAAACTGCAAAAAAAAAAAAAAAGACACAAAAGTATACATCTAGGCCTAGGCCTACAGAGGATCAGGATCACTGTCATCCTGTGGACATCTGTCCCAGTGGAAGGCTCTCATGGGCAGTAACATGTTTTGAACTGTTTTCTTCTATGATAACCGTGTCTGCTTTTGGAAAAGCCAAAGACCTGGCTGATGCTGATTTACAGTTAATATATATATACATTTTATAATTAGGAGTACACGCTAAGATAACAATAAAAAGTATAGTATAATAAATACACAAACCAATAACATGGTCATTTATCATCATTATCTAGTATTATGTACTGCACATGATAGAAGACCAGTTGCACAGTGGGTTTGTATATACCAGCATCACCACAAACTTCTGAGTAATGCATTGCACTAAGACATTATGATGGCTAAACTGCCACTGGGTGATAGGAATTATTCAGCTCCATTACAATCTAATGGGACCACCATCATACACATAGTTTGGCATTGACTGAAATATTGTTATGTGGTGTCTGACTGTATGCATATAGATTATATATAACCATATATAAGTATTTATTCATATGTATGTGTGCACACGTGAATGTGTGTGTGTGTATAATATTCTGGTTATGATAGTTCTACTATCTGGGGTTCTTGAAGTCCATATCTGGTGAGGTTTTTTTGTGGTTCTATTAAATCTCAGTCTGTGATCACAGGGTGATCTGTGTTCTTACATGTTTGAATATTTGATATTGCTTTGAGGCATGATTGATTTTAAGGTATAGAAAGCCTAGAGAACAAAATTGGATATTTTCCTTCAGTGAGGGTTTGAGAGTTCTTGAAAAACTGCTTATGCTGTATGTAAATATGACGTCCTTAAGATAGAAAAAAATTACCTATGGGCCACTGCTAGATGGGGAACCACACCACCACCTTTCTAGGGCTCTTGACTTAATTTTGAGTTTTCAAATTCAGTGCTCTTTATTACTGGTCTAAAGATTAGTTTTTTGTTTTTTGAGACAGAGTTTTACTCTGTCATCTTGCTAGGTGCTCTGGCACCATAGCTCACAGCAACCTCAAACCCTTGGACTCAAGCGATTCTCTGGCCTCCTCTTCCCAAGTAGCTGGGACTACCAGCGCCCATCACTACGCCTGGCTATATTTAGAGACAGGGGTCTCACTCTGGTCTCAAACTTATGAGCTCAGGCAATCCACCCGCCTTGGCCTCCCAGAGTGCTAGGATTATAGGCATAAGCCACCTCAACCAGCCCTTAAAGATTAGTTTCTTGATGGTAAAGTTGATACAGGCATTTGCTCTCTGGGCAACCCATCTTTGCGTGTAATTTTTACTTATGTTTCAGCCCATTCTGTTTGTTTTCTATTCTGTTTTTTCATGCTCTTTCTTTCTTTTCCTTTTTGCTCCCCTCTTAACAATTTTCTTCACTTCTAATAGGTCCCCCAGTATAATAAAATTATGTTTCCTTAATGTATAATTGCTTTCTAGTGGTGCTTTATAGGTGTAATTGACAATACTGCTAGAAATCACTCCATTTTTATCCCTGATGTTCTTTAATTTCATGATGTCATATTTTGGTTCATGTTGTTGTTCATTCATATTTCTGAGCATTCACTACGCCCTTCCAATTTGAAATCTTAAATTCTTAAGTTCTGTGGAATTTTCCTGTATTACTTCATTGACAATTTCTTCCCATTGTTTTCTTTCTTTATAGAAATTTTATTTATTTGGTGTTATTCCTCTTGGATCAAGCCTCTAAATTTCCCCCCTTTTTCCTACTGTGCCATCTCTTATTATTGATTATTTGATTAGTTATTCGCTAGTTTTAGCTTTTTGGAAGATTTCCTTAATTTTTCAAGCTTTCTATTTGGCTTTTCATTTTTGTTATATTTGTAATTCCTAAGAACTCTTCATATTCTTTATTACTTTAGAATAGTGTAATTTCCTCCACCTATAAATTTCTTTCCCATCTCCGTGAAGATACTAAATATAGCATTTGCTTTTAAGATTTTTATGCTTATGAATGGTCTGTTCCTCTACCTGTTCCCCTTATGTTTGTTTGCATGGTTCCTTTCGCATATATTAATCTTTTCCTCTAATGGGTGAAACCTTCCAGTTTCTCTGCATTTATTATGAGTGAGGTACTAAAAGGTTGATTAAAATCTGTGTGGGGTTGTCTCCTTAACTGATAGATTTCAGACAATGACTATGTCTGTGATGGCTTTTTTCTGAGAACACTCAGAAACTGATATTTCTCATGAGCTAAAAGCAAATCCATTCTTCCAAAGAATAATCCTTAAAGGTCTGTATAGATACAAGCTTTCATGTTGACATTCTAGAAGTTAGGTTGGAAACGGAAGATGAGGTCTCCTCATATGGACTGAAGAATTTCTCTTAATTTTCCTTCTATCAGAGAAAGAATATTTCCTCATGTTTTGTGTAACTGGTGCACCTAGTCTGTTGACCCTGGTCTTCTGCTGTGGTGGGCCAGATGCCATCAATACAATCTGGCTCTCCTGGCTGATAGAGGAATAGGGACGCATTACTATGCTAGAAAATGTTCTGTGATGATGGGCATGTTCTTTTATGCTGCCCGGTAAAATAGTCCCTAGCACTTGACATATGGCTAGCAAAACTGAGCAACTGATTTTAAAGTTTTATTTAATTTTAATTAATTTAAATTTAAGTTTGCACATGTGGCTAGTGGTAACCATAATTCTACAGGCTAGAGCTTTCTTTCTAGAAAATTTTGAACAATACTTTTTACCCCACCCTCCATGCCTAGCTTTAGGAGTTAACTAGTATCTCCCTTTCCTGAGTCTTCCTTGACTTCTGCACTGAGGACCCACTTGCCTTTTGTTGGCCTGCTTTAAGCATTGTCCTAACCATTTAAAACACATACAGCAGAAGGGACAAATCTGAGGACGGGGTAAAACAGCAGTGATTCAGGTTTGTTCATTTTCTGTGATAAGTTCATTTATTTCATTTGCTATTATCTTGTTTCAACTATCTTTGTCATTGTTTGTTTATATCCTTTTGTCCTACAATCCCCTTAGAGTAAAACTAGTATGGGTTTCAAAGGGAGCCATTGGAAAATTAGACTGTGGTTTTTCCAATGAATTTTATTCTTATATTTAAATAACTTACTCCTTATTTTAGTTTCATTATCAGTTGAAATCAGTGGTAGCTCCAGAATTTCTATATATATGGGGTGGAGTGGGAAGAAATGTTTCAAGGAGTAGAAATGAAGCCTAGAATCTTGTCTTGAAGCTGAGTCTGCATAGCAAACATAGGTTTCTAAATAAGATTTGTACTTATTTGGGGCAACTAAGAAGTATGTGTTGATGGAAATTGTGGTAGGGTTAATGCATTCCCTAACTCACACCCTCTATATACTCAATGTTAATAGCTTTTTAAAGTATTTTTCAAATTTCTGAATGTTATACATTCATGGACTGCAACCACCACTTTTTAGAAATATTAGCATTTAAAAGTGAATAAACAATGTTGGAGTGAAGCTAAGTTTTTTGTTTGTTTGTTTTTCTTTTTTTTTTTTTTTTTTGAGACAGAGCCTCAAGCTGTCACCCTGCATAGAGTGCTGTGGCATTACAGCTCACAGCAACTTCCAATTCCTGGGCTCAAGTGAATCTCTTGCCTCTGCTTCCCAAGTAGCTGGGACTACAGGCGCCCGCCACAATGCCCGGCCATTTTTTGGTTGCAGCCATCATTGTTGTTTGGTGGGCCCCGGGCTGGATTCGAACCCGCCAGCTCAGGTGTACGTGGCTGGCGCGTTAGCCCGTTGAGCCACAGCCTTCATTGCTAAGGGGGATGCATACATATTTATCAGATTTTCTTCTGCATTGATTCTTCCTTGTTACCACCTAATTCTTTGTCCCAGTAGAAATGAGAATAGATGAAGTAACTAAGCCTGACCCAAAATGGTGAGAAGAATTGCTTTGTACCAGTGAATTTGTATTTCTTTTTGAATAAGAAATCGTTTACACAGTTAAACTTTTTAAAGATAAAATATAGTATGTAGTGAAAATATTCCTTTTCAACCCTATTCTCTTGCTAATACAAAACCCAACCTTCCCTGAGTAGAAATTAGTCTCATGTGCTTTTTCTGTGTATGTTCCATATATCTATATCTACACACACACACACACACACACACACATATATTTTGAGTCAGTCTCATTATGTCCCCCTTGGTAGAGTGCCGTGGCATCACAGCTCACAGAAAACTTAAACTCCTGGGCTTAAGTGATTCTCTTGACTCAACCTCCCAAGTAGCTGGGACTACAGGCACCCACTATAACGCCTGGCTATTTTTTTGTTGTAGCTGTCATTGTTGTTTAGCAGGGGCCTGGACTGGGTTTAAACCCATTAGCCCAGGTGCATGTGGCTGGTGCTCTAACCACTGAGCTATGGGAGCCATGCCTGTTCCATATATTTTTAAAAGTATACTAGCAAAGTATACATATTCTCTTACTTCTTTTTATACAGTAGTAGATAACTATCTATATACACTGTTCTGCACTTTGTTGATTTAACCTAACTATATATATTTAAAATTATTTTTTATCAGTACTCATTGTTTTCTCACTATTTACGGCTATATAATATTCCACCATCAGGGTTAAACATAAGAAGTTTAACCTGTTGCCTATTGGCAGATATTTGATTGTGTTAATTTTTTTAATGACAATGTTTCATTAAATACGTTGCATAATGAAGGAAGGATTAGAAGGATGGAGCTTATAGCCAGAGGGTCATCATTGAGTAACTCATCGCACTTATCAAAACCTTTGTTTCTCCACCTGTAAATATTAAGAAAGGAAAAGAAAATATGGAATGCTTCAAAGAATTGTGCATCATTCTTGCAGAGAGGCCCT
This sequence comes from Perodicticus potto, assembly GCA_963574655.1. NCBI lineage: Eukaryota > Metazoa > Chordata > Mammalia > Primates > Lorisidae > Perodicticus > Perodicticus potto. Next base: position 40,734 of record CAUYRH010036659.1, on the reverse strand, counting down.
GTTAATCTTTTCTGCATTGTTCTTATGTTAGGATATGGGCTGTGAAGCAAGGAATGAATAGTTTTTATATTCATCATTCTGCAAATGTGAAGGTGCATTTGACAAATTCTTTAAATTGGAGTTACTGGTTAAAAATTAATTTAAATTGATAGCAACATGTTATATTGTTCTCTGTGTAGGTTGTATCAGTTTTTAATTCTACTGTTGATGGTTTCTATTTTCTTCTTCCTCAACAAATTAGTGATGTATTAATTTTTATATGATTTTTAATGAGTGAAAACACACATCTCATTGTAACCTTTATGAGTACCATAATGAGTATGTAGAGTGAGTACCACATTCCATATTGAAGCCATTTGTGTTTTCTTTTGATTGAACTGCTTGCAAATACCCTTTGCCTATTTTTTAAAATTGTTATTGATTTGTAGGAACTTTTTATGTTTGAGAGAGTAAGTCCTTTGTGACTTGATTTACAAATATTTTTTCCAGCCTGTCATTTGACTCTTCATTTTTACTTATGTTGTCTTATGCCAAGCACAAAAGTTTTTGATCCTTAGACAATGTGAGGGTGAGGGTGCTCACTACTCAGCCCTACATAGTCAAACTTTTACACACGTTTGATTCTCCACAAACTTAACTATTAATAGACTATTTTTTTTTTAAGTTTTATGTAGAACAGTGCCTTCCCATGTTGTCCAGGCTGGTCTTGAACTCCTGGCCTCATGTGATTCCCCCTGCCTAGGCCCCTCAAAGTGCTGGGATTACAGATGCGAGCCACTACCCTCAGTCCCTAAACAGCTCCTAATATTTAGTGGAAACCTTATTATTATTTTTGTTTTTGAGACAGAGTCTTACTTTTTCTCCTTCGGTAGCATGCCCTGGCCATAGCCCACAGCAACCTCAGACTTGGACTCAAGTGATCTTCTTGCCTCAGTTTTTCTATTTTTAGTACAAACAGGATCTCGGTTTTGCTCAGGCTGGTCTTGAACCTGTGAGCTCAGGCAATCCACTCGCCTTGGCCTCCTGGAGTGTTGGGATTATAGGTTTCTACCACGCCGAGTTGGAAACCTTACTGATAATATAAACAGATTAGTAACATGAATTATATATGGGTTACATATATTTTGTATGTGTATATACAGTACGTTAGTGTCATATGCCGTGTTCTTACAGTAAACTGGAAAAAAGAAAATGTTATTCAGAACGTCATAAGAAAAAGAAAGCATACTTGCTATTCACTCAGTGGAAATGTATCATCATAAAGTTCTTCACCCTCATTGTCTTCAGGGTGAGCAGGCTGAGGAGGAGGAGAAAGGAGAGAAGGTCAGTCTTGGTCTCTCAGGGTGGCAGAGGTGCAAGAAAGCCTTGAGTATAAGTAGACCCACGCAGTTCAAAACCTATGTTGTTCAAAAGTCAATTGTATTTTATTCTAGTTTTTTTGGAATTTTTCGAAAAGATTTTCATAAGAAGACGATAAAGCCATGTTCCCATTTTTCCTTATAGCACTTTTTGATTTATTATCCTGATATGTATTTAAGATACGGGTGCACCATAATTTTTCCAAATAGGTGCTTAGTTATTTAAAATGTATATGCACATTAAAAATGGTCTTAAACTATATAAAACACATTTTTTTAAACTACAAAGAGAAACAAATATACAATCTTTGGCAGACACTTTTTTTTTTTTGCGACAGAGCCTGAAGCTGTCACCCTGGATAGAGTGCTGTGGCATCACAGCTCACAGCAACCTCCAATTCCTGGGCTCAAGTGAGTCTCCTGCCTCTGCCTCCCAAGTAGTTGGGACTACAGGTGCCAGCCACAATGCCCGGCCATTTTTGGTTACAGCCATCATTGTTGTTTGGTGGGCCCGGGCTGGATTCGAACCTGCCAGCTCAGGTGTACGTGGCTGGCGCCTTAGCCCATTGAGCCACAGGCACTGAGCCTTTGGCAGACATTTTTAAGACCTTTCTCTCAACAATTGATAGGTCAAGCATTTAAAAAGCCTAGTAAAGGCTCGGTGCCTAAAGCTCAGTGGCTAGGGCATCAGCCACATACACCAGAGCTGATGGGTTCGAACACAGCCCAGACCTGCCAAACAGTGGCAACTACATCCAAAAAATAGCTGGACGTTGTGGTGGGCACCTGAGGTCCCAGCTACTTAGGAGGCTGAGGCAAGAGAATCGCTTAAGCCCAGGAGTTTCAGGTTGCTGTGAACTGTGATGTCATTGCACTCTACAAAGGGTGACATAGTGAGACTCTGTCTCAAAAAAAAAACAAAAAAAACAACAAAAAAAACTAGTTAAATGGATAAAGCCCAAGCAAGAATGACCAAGAGAAAAAGGAAGGTGGTACAAATAATTAAATCCAGTACTAGGACTTTTAAAAAGGCTTTATCAACATAAATTCTATGGCAACTATCAATTCTATTATAAATTGAATACATTTATCAATAACAAAGTGACATTTTAATAAATGGAATTTACTAAAATGACCACACAATGAAATTGAGAATGTGGATAATCCTATACATGTTTAAGAAATTAGATCTGCAATTAAAGATGTTTCCACCAAAGAAGATCCAAGCACAGATTACTTTATTAATTAATTAATTAATTAATTTATTTCTTAAGTCACATACACATAGATCATGAATATATTTATGCATATGTGGGGTACAATGTTTTGATTTTTTTATACAATCTGACGTGGTTACATCAAATCAATTAACATAGCTTTTGCCTCATTTACTTGATTGTTGAGTTAAGACATTTATGTTGCACACCTGACAGATTTGACTTGTACACTTGCAATATGCTCCATAGGTGTGGTTCTGCCTTTTACCCTCCCTCTATCAAACCTCCCCCCTGCACTCCCTTCCCATTCCATTTCTCTCCTTCACCCTGGGCTATAGTTGTGTTCTATTTTTTATAAGAAAGTGAGTAAATATAAGTTGGTTTCACAGAAGTACTGAGTACATTGGATACTTTTCCCTCCATTCTTGAGATACTTTACTCAGGAGAATGTTCCAGGTCCCTCCATGTAAACATAAAAGAGGTAAAGTTTCCATCTTTTTTTAAGGCTGCATAGTATTTAAGGCTGTATATATGGTATACATATACCACAATTTATTAATCCATTCATGGGTCTATGGTCGGTTGGGCTTCTTCTATGACTCGGCTATTACAAATTGAGCTGCAATGAATAATCTGGTGCAAATGATCTTTTGCAAAGTGATTTTTGGTCTTTTGGATATACTTCTAGTAGAGGAATTGCAGGATCCAATGGCAGGTCAATTTTTAGATCCCCTTTCTCTTCCATCCTGTGACAGATTGTTTCACTGCTTAAGTTTTTTTTTTCGTTTAAAGACAGCATCTCACTTTATCGCCCATGGTAGAGTGCTGTGGCATCACAGTTCACAGTAACCTCCAGCTCTTGGGCTTAGGCGATACTCTTGCCTCAACCTCCCAAGTAGCTGGGACTACAGGTGCCCGTCAGAACGCCCGGGTATTTTTTGTTGCAGTTTGGCCAGGGCTGGGTTCGAACCCACTATCCTTGTTATATGGGGCCGGCGCCCTACCCTCTGAGCCATAGGTGCCGCCCTTCACTGTTAAAGTTTAGTGTAACATTTAAAAAGAACAAAGAACACCAATCTTATACATATTCTTTCAGAAGATTAGGGAAAAGAAAACAGTATGTAGCCATGAGACCCTTAATGTTATGAGAAAGAAAAATGCTAGGCTGGTCTCTCTTAAGAACATAGATGCAGAAATCCTAAACAAAACATACTGTTAGCCAACCAATCCTACAGTATATAATGGAGGTAGCATCATAACAGTTAAGTTTATTTCACCAATACAAGGTTAGTGCAGCATTAAAATGTTAGTGCAATTTGACATGTTAGAATAAAGGAGAACTATAACAGTATTGCTTCAATAAAGTAGTAATGACCTGTGCTGAAATCCCGCATCCAGTCGTGATAAAAACTTTTTGTAAACTAGGAACAGAAGGGGACCCTCTTAATCTGGCAAAGATTATAAAAAACCTACCATAAACATGATTCTTTTTTTTTTTTGTTTGTTTGTTTTTTGAGACAGAACCGCAAGCTGTCACCCTGGATAGAGTGCCGTGGCATCACAGCTCACAGCAACCTCTAATTCCTGGGCTCAAGCGAGTCTTCTGCCTCCACCTCCCAAGTAGCTGGGACTACAGGCGCCTGCCACAATGCCCGGCTATTTTTTGGTTGCAGCCGTCATTGTTGTTTGGCGGGCCAGGGCTGGATTCGAACCCGCCAGCTCAGGTGTATGTGGCTGGTGCCTTAGCCCGTTGAGCCACAGGCGCCGAGCCACATGATTCTTTTTTTAAAAAAAATTATTTCAGATTAATGTGAGGGTATAAATGATTAGGTTACGTTGTTTGTATTTGTTAGGTAAAGTTCAGTTTGTAGTTGCAGCCTTTACCCAGGGGGTGTGCTGTACACCCTTACAATGTGCCCCTTAGGTGAGAATTTAGCATTGATAAACGTGATTTTTTTTGAGACAGAGTCTTTATGTCGCCCTCGGTAGAGTCTACTGGCATCACAGTTCACACTAACCTCAAACCCTTGGGCTTAAGGGATTCTCTTGCCTCAGACTCCCAAGTAGCTGGGACTACAGGCATCTGCCAAAATGCCTGGCTGTTTTTTGTTGTGGTCGTCATTGTTGTTTAGCAGGCCTGAGCTGGGTTCGAACCCACTAGTCTTGCCTGGTGTACGTGGCCGGGGCCCTACCCACCGAGTTACGGGCATCAAGCCACAAATGTGATTCTTAATGATTAAATGTTGAAAACTTTCCTTTGTGGTTAACACATGACGAGTACACCTAATATCAAGATGTATATTCTATCTTTCATTGAAAGTTCTATCCAATAGCATGAGAAAAGAAAAATAAATAAAATGAGTAAACATTTGAATATTTAAGAAACAATGAAGAAATAAAACTGTCATCATTTACAAATGATAGGTATATATAGAAATTCCTAAGAAATTCCCAGATAAAGTAGGTGAATTCAATGGCTATACATTTAACAGATATTAAATGTGTTTCTATAATCAACCATAAAAGTAAACTAAATTTTGATAGTTACCATTTATAATATTATAAAAAATAAAAGCCATTTAAACTAATCTAATCAGATGTCTGAGATATCCATGCAGAAAACTTCATTTTTTATTTTTATTTATTTATTTATTTTGTGAAACAGAGTCTCTCTTTGTTGTTCTTTTTTTTCCTGCAGTTTTTGGCCGGGCTCGGGTTTGAACCCACCACCTCTGATATATGGGGCTGGTGCCCTGCTCCCATGAGCCACAGGCGCCAACTTTGTTGTTCTTGGTGTCATAGTTCACAGCAACCTCAAACTTTTGGCCTTAAGAGATCCTCTTGCCTCAGCCTTCCTAATGTCTGGGACTATGGGCACCTGCCACAAAGTCTGGCTATTTTTTTTTTTTTTTTGAGACAGAGTTTCAAAAAACCTCCGTAGAGTGCCGTGGCATCACAGCAACCTCAAACTCTTGGACTTAAACGATTCTCTTGCCTCAGCCTCCCAAGTAGCTGGGACTACAGGCTCCTGTCATAATGCCCAGCTATTTTTTTTTTTTTTTTTGCTGCAGTTGTCGTTGTTTTGCAAGCCGAGTGGCTTCAAACCCGCCAGTCCCAGTGTATGTGGCCAGTGCCATAACCACTGAGCTATGGGCTCCAAGCCACCTGGCTATTTTTTTAGAGACTGGGTCTTGCTCTTGCTCAGGCTGGTTTCCAACTCCTGACCTCAAGGCGATCCACCCACCTCAGCCTACTACAGTGCTAGCATAACAGATGTGAGCCACTGTGCCCAGTCCTATTTTTTTATTTTAGAATATTAGGGGCTACACATGTTTTGTCTACGTATTTCATTTTGTATTGAATGAGTCATAGTTATAAGTATGCCCTTCACCCAGATAGTGTCACCTGTACTCAATAGGTGGGATGCAGAAAACTTAAGTCATGACTAACAAAAATTTAAAACAATCTTAACAGAGAGTGATATCATGTTTGGGGGTTAGAAGATCTAATACTTAAAAGATGTCGATTGTTTCTGCATAGATTTATACAGGCATCATAATCCCAATCAAAATTCCAACAGAGTATTTTGAGGAACTTCATAAGCTGATTCTAAAATCTACATGGATTTTACATGGACCAATCAGGCAAAGCACTCTTGAAGAAGAAAAAAATTGGAGGATTCGTTTTGACTTTTATCCCAAAATGAAGTTAAACTAATTTGTACAAACATAGTAATACAGCAAGGAAAACCAAATAGAAAAATTGATGGGGAGTTAGCATTCCAGGGCTGTGGTCAAAGAATAGTCCTTCACATATATGAGTCAGAGCACTTAGCTATTCACATGGGGAAATCATGAAAATTTATTTCTACTTCACACAATAGTTATTCCAGGTGGACTCTGCACCTAAATGTGAAAAACAAAAACAATAACTCACATATGATCAAGCCCATGCCAGGTTTGAACTCACCATGCCTGGTTTGCAGGGATGGCACTGCAGCTACTGAGCTACAGAACTTATGCATAAAGCTCATACATGATAATGCATAAGTACATATTCCTGAACCTAGGGTAGAGAAAGACTTAATTTTTTTGATACAGAGTCTCACTATGTCACCCTGTGGCATCACAGCTCACAGCAACCTCAAAATCCTGGGCTTAAGCGATTCTCTTGCCTCAGTCTCCCAAGTAGCTGGGACTACAGGTGCCCACCACTATGCCCGGCTATTTTTTGGTTGGAGTTGTCATTGTTTAGCAGGTCTGGGCCCAGCTCAAACCCAGTGCCTTGGTGTACGTGGCTGGTGCCTTACTTAATGAGCTACAGGCACCGAGCAGAGAAAGACCTTTTAAACAGGGTACAACAAGCACTAACCATAAGGAAAGAGATGGGTCAATTTGACTATGTGTATATATATACATATATAAAAATTTTTTTTTGTAGAGACAGAGTCTTACTTTGTCGCCCTCAGTAGAGTGCTGTGGTGTCACACAGCTCACAGCAACCTCCAACTCTTGGGCTTAGGTGATTCTCTTGCCTCAGCCTCCCTAGTAGCTAGGACTACAGGTGCCCACCACAATGCCCGGCTATTTTTTTGTGGCAGTTTGGCCAGGACCAGGTTTGAACCTGCCACCCTTGGCATATGGGCCTTGCACCCTACCCACTGAGCCACAGGTGCTGCCCAACTTAGTAATATTAAAATGAAGATATTTTGTTCATCAAATTACAGTTAAGAGAATAAAAATGCAAGCTATACCGTGGGAGAAGTATTTGCAGCACATAACCAACAAAGGACTTGTTTGAGAATTTTTTTTAAATTTCGGTAAGTGAATGAAAAAGACTATTTAATACATAAACGGCTCCTTTGTCAATTATACCTCTATAAAGATGGAAAAAATAAAACTCAGAAAATTTTTTTAAATGCTCGAGAAATGTAAACATGTATGTCATCAGACAGGATCTTCTATTGATTGGGAAACACGATGTGCTCAGTCTTATTAGCAGTTAGGAATTAGTGAGCGAAAGTTGCAATATGATGCCACTACAAAACTTCTAAAATGTTTAAAACTAAAAAGACAGAGAATGTCACATACAGTGAGGATGTGGAAAAATGGGAACTCTCACACACTCTTGAGAGAAGTATAAATTGGTAATACATTTTGAAAAATATCATTTACTGAAGCTAAGTATGCATATAGCTTAAGATCTAGCAATTCCGCTCTTAAGTATAAACCCAACATAGTGCATGTGAAAGTTCCAGGAGAAAGCTCTTATCTGTGTTATTTATAAGAGTTCCAAATTGGAAGTAACTCAAATGTCCAAACAATACAATGGATAAAGAGATATGCATATATGTATACTGGAATATTATATTGGCATTAAAATTAATACAACAGATTAATCAAAGATGAAGTTTGAATAAAAGAAGTCAGACACACAGAATACCATTTATATGAAATTCAAACTATACAAAACTAAACTAAGCTAATTGGAGATACACTTAGAAAATTATAAGAAAATAAAAAGTTAGGTTGATTGTTCCCTTTAGTGGGGAGAAAGGGGATTATGATTGTGAAAGATACATAGGAGCTCTGGGCTGCTAGCTGAATTCTCTTTCTTGTCCTGTGTAACAAAGCTACACATGTTTGCTTTGTAAGAACATAATGAATTTAATAAAAAATCACACATATATGGTTTATGTACTTTTCTAGACATGTACTATGTTTAATAACATAAAGGTGTACAAAAGAGAAATACATTTTACATTCCTTTGAATATATCCCATAGTAATTAAGTTCTGTATGCAACTGAAATAAAAATTCCATGACCTATTACTTATTCTTACTATGTGCAGCCTACTCTGATATATTCTCTTCTCTCCTATTCTGTTCCCTTCTATTCCATCTTACTCTATTGGAATAAATGCTGGTCATAACCTACTAAACTGATTTGATGATTCACACTTTACAAACCCCCCCCCCCTCAACCATTTAAAACTTTCTGCCATTACCGTCTAGTGATCGGGAATCCAGGATTGGGATCCGAAATGACTATCCCTCTACAACAGGGTTTCTCAGTGTCAGAACTATCGACATCATAGGTTGAATAATTGTAGGGAATTTTGTGCACACTGTCAAACATTTAGCAGTGTCCCCAGACTCTACCCACTAGATGCCAGCAGTATTCATCCCTTCCAGCTGTGGTAACTAGAAATGTCTCTGACATTGCCCAGAAGACAAAATCACCTCCATTGAGAACTAATGCTTTATAGTGGTCTTTAACATTTTAAATTAGGCTATGCTTTATGAAGAATTCTTTAGTTAGCATTTCTCAAATGCATTAGAATCACCTGAACATTCTGTTTGAGAACTAGGCTAGAAATCTGCCTTTTTAAACAAAGACTCCAGTCACTCTGATTCAGGTGTTTCTGAGGATCACACTTTGAGAAACATTGCCCTAAGATGACAATGACCTTAAATGAAAACTCCCTGGGAGATATGAGGATGCTCCAGGATATTAGATTCCAGAGACAGCTCAATATATTGAGAAAATAATAAGTATTTACCAGGTGAGAAATCATGTAAAATACCTAAGAGTGCTTCATGGAGCAAATCTGGTACAAACACTAGTGAAATTCCAGCAGTGAGGCCTTTTCTTTGTTTTACTGTTCTGTGATGTGTTTGGGGAGGTGTGTTGGAGTCCTGTAGCACCCGGGTCTGACCTTTCTGAGTCTGTGATATCCCTGAAGCCAGTATTCAAGAAGGAAACAGAATCCCCGGGAAAGACTCTGCTGTGGTGTTACCAATTGCTTCATGCCTGATAGCAAAGCTGAAATTCCTCCCCATACTTCAGATTTTTTTTCTTCCCAGTTAATTGTTCTTCCTAAATTGAATGATCTATTTTTGGAACTAAAAGAGATGCAGTGTAGAGAGAAAGGAACTGACAAAGCCCAGCGCAGAGAAGGCAGGTAGACAGAGGAAATGTGGGAAGGAGAGGGGGGGATACTGTCTGCACCCATCTTCCACCTAACACACACACAGAGTGGAAGGGAAGGGCATTATGTCTTCTTGGGAGCATGTAGATGAGACACTGGGGAAAGGAGATTTTGCTTATGAAACAACAAACACATGCAATGAAAAACATGTAAAATTCTGGAAATTGTTGTAACTTGGAGGTCCAGGTCTTAAAATCTATATACTTTCCATGAAAGCTCCCTAGTGAGCCCACTTGTTCATATCATTGAATCAGAAGGTGAGAAAACCTGCTCCCTTTACTGTCTTTCTTAATATCAAAACTTATTTGAAAAGCACCATGGCCTTACTCCTGAAAATGTGGGAATGTCTCATGGATGTGATTTTGACACTATCTATCAGGACTTCCGATGTGTTTAGGGCACACGCGCATCTGATGAAGCTTATATACACACAGATGTGTGCGTTTGTAATGAACTCTGAATTGTAGCCCACCTTAGCCAGATTCATTAGCTATTACCATAAACTGTGCTTGCAAAAATATCAGCAAATATTGTACCTAACTACCAGTGTGGCTATCAGCTGCTTACACTTGCTGCTTCTGTAAATAGTGCTTTTGCTAACTCCGGTGAGTTCTTCTGATCCTCCTTCAGACTGAACATCATGCTCAAAGCTTTGGAGCATGCCTACACTAGCCATTTCTGCCACTTCTGTTCTCCAGGCATTTCGATTGCTGTTATGTTTTAAAAAGACCCTCTTTTGTGCTTTTAAATGTTTAGCAAAGCTACAAAGCAGAACACACATAATTTTCTTCAAAACACATAAACATTTTGGCCTGCAAAAGAGACTACACCAAAGACTGCCAGCTTGACTTCAAAACGCAGGAGTAAACTGTAAACCTTTCAAACTCCCATAAGATTGTGCCTTTCTTTTTACCCATCACTGTATATTTTAACAATACATGTAGTTCACTCCTAAGATGATTCGACTAAGGACAGAAAGAGGCTTCAAATGGTTGTGTATACATTATTTTCTCTGCTATGAGGTGTCAGGGAGGAGCTCCTGATTACCGATGGTGCCGTTTTCCCCATTCCCTTGGCCCTTTAACCTTAGTATCTGGCAGATAGTATAGAATACCCTTGTTTTTCTGTGTATCTGAGTATTTTATTTCTATCCACTTGAATGGCAGACTCAAGCATCAGGGTGGAGAATGAATCATGGGGAAGGGGAAGGGAAGAATCCTGGGAATGACAGCTTTCATGCAAATAGGCTATGCAAACCCTTTATGCCTGGTTAGAGCACCGAAGTTGTAGGACTGGGAGATCATTACTTTCCTCCTCACATATGTAAATGTGCAAGCTGATCAAACAAATCTCTATTTGATCCTAGATGGTTTCTTCCAAACCCAAACTCTGGGTTCTATATTGTATTGATAAAAATGTGGGCTTTCCCAACTAACATGCCAGGATTCAAATTCTGGCTTCATCTGGATTGGTGCAACTTTAGGAAAACCAAGTGACCCTGAGTTAATGACAACCTCTTTATGTAGTTTTTATTCATCTATAAAATTATAGTAATAATAGAATATGCCGCTAGGACTATTGTGTGTGTGAAATGTGTGGTTGTATGTGAAAACATTTAGAATCCTTCTTATCTGTTAAGTATGAAAAATAGAAGTTGTTAGAATGATTGTTATTAGAATTGGTATAATCACTGACAATGATGTAGTAAATACGATTCTAGCAAATTCCAGAGGAAAAAATATCAACAGTCAGGGATGTATACTGTCCTTCTTTAGCACAAAGGTACTCAGATAGGTCAGATCTATCAAATCGTTCCAGAACATCTCTGGAATGTACACAAAAAGCCCCCCAAGATGTGATTATGGACAGTCCATGTCTGGATTGGAAGGTTAAATAACACTTTTAGAATTGCCCAGTGACATTTCACTTTTATTTGAGGGAGTTTTGTATGAGTAACAACTAGTCAGGAGCATGTCCAGTTATTTGTATGTGATTCAGATGGTGTGAGATTATTATTCCATTCTGTCATATTTTGTGACCACATTTTTGGCCCAGGAGTTTCATAGTATTTCTGGCACTTAGGCTGTAAAATATACTGTTAATTGAATAATCTACTTCATCCTGTTCTTCTGGGTCCATGGGTGGTTATAGTGACTCTGTCTCCAGTATTATACTGTTTTAATTTTAGATGTAGAAAATATCTATTCTAAAACCATCCTTGTGTCCTGTGCTTACCTCAAAATCTGGCCTAGGGAACTCACTGGAATATTCTCTATTTTCTCTACTAAGAAGAGAGAAAAAAGGCAGTCTTCGTTCATTGAAAATGTATTTATTCATTGACTCTTGGGCACCTGTTACCTGTGCAAGTCAGTGTGCTTGCTATCAGAAATACAATGTTGAACAAGACAGACCCAATATATGCACTCTTGGGCATATCCTGCTAGAAAAAAGAGACATTCAATAAATAATCCTATGATTGTTTAATTAAAATTATGAAAACTATACAGGAGTTATGGGTTGGTCTGTGAATATGTAACTAAGATATAAGATCTAACCTCAGTGGTCAAAAAGGTTCCTTGGAGACACAACACTGAACTGAGGTTTGAAGAATGTATAGAGTTAATCAGATGATATGGGAGAGAGGAAAGACTATTCTAGCCAGAAGACACAGCATGTGCATGGGCTCTAATGATGGCAGAAATGGTACATTTAATGAAGGGAAAGAAGGTAAGTGTTGCTGGTGTGCATAGGGAAAGAGAGAGGGATGTGAGGAAGGCAAGGCAGACCAGGTAAGGACCCAAAGCTGTGAGGTAAGAAATGTTACCTTTATTCAAAAACAAAGGGAAAACATGAAGTAGGGTTGTATGATCAGATTTGCATTTTTAGAAACACTGCCTACTATGTGGAGAAAGCCTGGAGGGATGATAGTTTGGATATAGGAAAATCACTTAGAAGTTTCTTAGATTCAGTGAATTTATTAAGAGTGAATGATAATGGCAAGATGGAGTTGCATAGAAATTTTAAAACTTGATAAATATTTAGATGGTGGAACTTAAAAAGTATTGGTGACAGGAATAAGAAAGAGGAAGATTGTGAATCTAATCTCCCTCTAAGAGGGAGATTGTGAACTAGATTTTTGATAGCAATGTTCACAAAGATAGGATTCAATATGGCAAAGCCCGGTTGGGTGAAGGAGAGACAGTGTAAATTTAGTTCAGAACTATTAAATTTGTGGAACCTTAGCAGTGATGTTTTGCAAATGATTAACAACAGGCTCTCCAAAAGTCTAAAAAAAAAAAAAAAAGAAAGAAAGAAAGAAAACAAACTCAATAAGTAGCATTTGCCAATTTCCATGGTGTAAATACTGTCATCATGATGGATTTCAACCTAACCATGGTACTGAACATGAAAGTTGTAAAGAGATGCTCTCATGAGCCAATGCAAGCTGGCTTATGCACACTGCTGACTTAGAGACATGTAAGGGGATATGTCAAGAGGTGGTTGGATACATAATTATTTGGCTTAAAGGAGCATTCTAGGTTAGAGTCTGGAGTCATTGATGACATATGATGAGACCACAGAGAGCATACTAAATGAGAAGAAATATCTGAGTATTGAGACTTGGCAGAACAAGATTTTAATATTCATTAGAGGGGGCCAGAAAGGACGAGCAAGTCTCAGAAGGTGCACTATCCTGTGAGCTATGGAAAGAGAATTTTGCCAAAGAGGATTTGGTCAACATAGTTAAATGCTGCTGACAAGTCAAATAAGATGAAGGTTGCAAAACCCCCTTCAGATTTAGTGACAGAAATTAAAAGTGAGCTTAATGACAGCATTTTACATAGAATAGTGAGGAAAGATGTCAGACTGGAATCATTTTAAAAACAAAAACACAAATAAATTCGAGAAGTTGGAGACAGTGAGAATTAAAAACTCTTTTGAGATGTTGGACTATGATGAAGAGGTAGGAGATAGTGTGTAGCTATCCGATTTAGGGCTTGGGTTGGAGTTAATCCAGATTGTTCTGTTTTTGCCTTTGCTTTTTACATAAGAGAAATTTGAAAATGTTAAATGCTGATGTCAAGGATCTAGCAAGAGAGGGAGGTTGCAAATATATGAAGAAGCTAAATTTGCTGGGTGGGGTGGCTCACGCCTGTAACTCTAGCACTTGGGAGGTCAAGGTGGGTGGACTGCCTGAACTCACCAGTCTGAGACTAGCCGAGCCAGAGAGAGAGAAGTGGGTGGGCACCTGTAGTCCCAGGCACTTGGGAGGATGAGGCAAGAGGATCTCAGGAGCCCAATAGTTTGAGGTTGCTGTGAGCTATGATGCTACGGCACTCTACTGAGGGTGAAAAAGAGAGACTCTGTCTCAAAAAAAAAATAATTTTTAGAAATAAAAATTAAAATAAAAAGGAAAAGGCTAAACTTGTACAAGATTCCCTCTTCTTTCATTAGCTTTGTCACTTCCAAGTCCTCTAAAATGTCATTCACATTTTCATCCTTCTGGCTTTGCTTGTGTTCTTTTTCTTTTTTTAGCATATTTGTGTCCAAGAATTTCATGTAGCCTACACACAGTTTCTGTCTTACCTCCACTGCCTTTCCTTGCTTACTCCTTCATACCCTAAGCCAGCGGTTCTCAACCTGTGGTTTGTGACCCCTTTGGGGGTCGAATGACCCTTTCACAGGGGTTGCCTAACATCATCAGAAAACACATATTTCAGTTATGTAGTAGCAATACCTGAAGTAGCAATGAAAATAATAATACTTTTATGGTTGGGGGTCACCACAACATGAGGAACTATATTGAAGGGTCGCAGTATTAGGAAGGTTGAACCACTGCCCTAAGCTGTCTGCTTTCCAACGTTACAGTGTAAGAAAAAATAGCTTTAAGTTCAGTATGTCAGAGAGACAGAAGATGTTAATGGTGTCGGAGCCACGGCCACACTCTTTTCTTGGAAATTTTTTAGCAACTCTCTATGAAGTGTGGGTCTAGGTGGCTGCTTTTTAACTTTTAAAAATACTTATGGGTCATAGTGAAGATCAAACAGTTAAACCAAGCTGAGTCCATCAGATTCTCTCACATAAGGGTTTGAGGAAGATATTAAACAAATGTATTTGATCATAGTACTCCCAAAGTTGTGGGAACATAAAGACTGAGTGCTTGGAAGGCTATTTATGAACAGAGGGTCTGTTGACCAAACAGAGAAAAACTTGTCAATAGAGAAAAAGAAGTATGAAGCAGATGCACAAAATAGAGAAGGGATAATTCATCATGTGAATTAGAGAGAAGAGAGAAATGTTGTGTCATTTCCATGTACTCAGCCCTTTCCGTGGCCTGGTCACTTTTTCTGGCCTTGGATAATGGGACACCCCTAGCTGAAGTGACAACACAAGATCAGGCAAAGATGACACCAAAGGCTGAGGGTGGGGAGTGGAAGCCAAAGACCAGGCTCAAAATTGAGATCTAAGAATTGATCTTCGTGAGAAACATCAGAGATGCAACCTCTGGATAAAGAAGCATCTCAGGTGGAAAACGGTTTTGTGCAGGCCAAACTTCTTTACTTATCTGTATTCTCAGGTCTGCTTAGAAGACATCAGTAATGAAAATTAAAACAACACCAAAAATCTCTGACAAATAGAAGTTGAAAGTCTCCATTACTCTGCTTTTTGCGGTCTTTGTGACTATGCCTCCTCCCGTGCTCTAAAGCAATCCCATTTCAAGAACACGCTGTCAGCCCCTTTCCTTTTCCTTCTTTTCTCTTTGTGCACTTTTTACTTTTGTAGTCTCGTGTGTTTCTGTGGCTTCAACACTGGCCTTTGTCAAGGCCCTCAGCTTTGACTTTCATCACAAACATGATACCACCTTATATCAGCTGTTGGAAATCTCTACTTGGACGTCCTTGTGGCTCTTCAAAGTCAGTAATACACAAAATGGGCAAAAATGCACACATTGGAATATGGTCAGTCTGATTTTGGACGGAGACCTGACCCTTCTTAGCTCTGTGATTTTTGAGAAAATTACTTAAGCCTTGGTTTTTCTTAATCTGGGGATGATAATAGTGCCTACAGGTTAGTTACTGAGATAAGCAATGTATAGAGAGTTGGTACATTCCTTGATTTTTGGTAAACATACATTCAGTGAAATACTTTTTTAGTGATGCTGTTAGTATCTTTATTTTTGTTATGAAATGTTCTCTCCCTTAGGTTGATTATTTCTCTTGACAACATCACTAACTTTTGATAAGTAACACGAACACTGCAAGTCTGAAGTGCTAGTCTAACTCTGTCTCTAACGGTTGTGTAACCTTAAGTCAGTTACCTAAACTCTCTGATGAACTCTGAGGACTTTCCTGGTACCCAAACCACATATGATATCTTATTTTAAATTCTAAAATTTTCCATCATCTTTGATATCTTCTTTTCTCTTAGCTTCTAAATATGTTTAGATCTCATTTCTTGCCAACTTTACCTCCACAATATCTCACACCTGGCTTTGTTCCATTCTGCTCTACCATCTTATTACAGGTTCCTCATGTTCACTGCCTCTTGGACTATTACCATAGCTCCCCTCCTGTCTGGGGCCATTAAAGTGATTCCCTAGCCTCTCTTCCTACTTCTCTGTCATTTCATCTTTTAGTGTATTTTATACACCACCAATTAAACTCTCCACATTTGCACTTAATTTTTATTCTCATGCTATGCCGAAACTCTGCTCTTTTAAGGCTAACTCAAATAATCTGTTCTTTAGTTTTAGCTTTTGATCATCTACTTTTGTGAAATTTATTATTCAAACACTATCATCACATCATTTTTCTTCAATGCTAAGCTTATAAAAAAATCTGATTATTTTATTAGAGATGCTGATGTATCTGGAAATTAAGCTATACAAAGGCCAGTTTTCTACTTTTAGAAACTACATTTTTCATGCACAAACACATTTAAATTGAGTAGACCTGGTAGATGATTCCTTTGTGAAGGTCATTAGCCAAAAACTTGTTGTTTGAGGATTTAGTGTTCTTTTTTTTTTTTTTTTTCATCACGTAGAAACAGTCCTTGTCTTCTTATTTAGCTTTAGCCACCTGGTAAGTTTGAGACTCATTTCACAGATACATCTGTTGTATTTCTTTGTAAGACTGATAAACCCATAATCAATAATTTCAAGAATACCTGTAGATGTATCTTCTTCTAATAATCTGCTGTTTCTGAGTTATGTCACTTCAACATCTGAGTTTTGATTTTGGAGCCCCACTTACTGGTTTCCTCTTTGACCCAGAGCTTAGGACCCTAGAAGTAATTTAGGTGGAGTTAAAATCCAATTAACTTGGAATTTCCATGAACTATAGCATCATTGTAACAGAGGATTTGAGTTTTCGAAAACTCAGATCATTGCTTGCTTTCTTCAATAGCAGAGAGAAATGACAAAAAAGAAAAAAAAAACAACAAAAAAACATGGAGGGAGAAAAGGTAGTAGTTCCAAGTATCTATTCTGCTAGGTATTAAACGGAGTATTGGATAAGATGACTGGAGACTGACGTAGTCTTTAAGACATCATATGATTTCTATGCATTTGTTTTCCCATCTCCAAGAGAGGAGAATAGTAGTAGATAACATGCCTACGTGTCCTTGGTGAGTTTTAATGAGATCTCATTCTTCAAAATGAGGACAACATTGACTTTTTATTATGCCATTGTCTAATATTATGATGCATTTAAGAACAAAATTTATTTTTCTATTATTTTATTTACTTGGCTAATTGTATCAACCATATCTTGAACCAGTAAACCATTTAGAAATATGTCTTGATACATCTGAGTCCAGTTCCTTATTTATATATTTGCTCTTTGTGTGCTTGTGTGTATATGTGAATGAATACAGGTTTGTGTGTGATGTTGCATAAATAAATACATATGAATGTGTGTATCTTGCAATGGTTTTTCTAGGAGGGCTGAATTTTCCAAACAAATTTATAAACAATTGCATTGTGTGCATGTGGTCTAATTTGAAATGTGCTTGGTCTTTGTCCCTTGTTTGGTCACAGAGCTTAAAGTCTTAGAGTTTCCTGAGTGATAGGGGTGTCTTTTGCTACTTATAATGAGTGTCTTTGATAACACCTGAGTTCACTATAATGAGGTGACTTAGGGTAGTGCTGCTAGACATTAGGACAGGACCAATCATCGGAAAGACCAATAAGGGTTAAAGGGTTAAAGTTTGGCACTTTCACTCCCACCCATCAACCTCCAGGAAAGTGGTTATTGGGGAAACATTGGAAATCAAGCTCTATACCCACTTTCTTTGTTGATGAACTTCTGGATTGCTGAGTACATGTATGGAGATGCTGGGAGAGTGGCCTACTGGAGGGGTCACGGAAGCTCCGTACCCTCTTCCCCACACAAACATCTTGCCCTACGTGTCTCTTCATCTGGCTGTTCATCTGTACTCTTTGTAACATCCTTTATAAGAAACTGGTAAACGTGATTTCCTGAGTTCTGTGAGATGCTCTAGCAAATTAATTGAACATAAGGTGGGAGGAGTGGGGCCCCCAACTTATAGCCATAAGATCAGAATTATAGTTGTCAAACATTGTTTTTGAAGTGGGGGCAGTCTTGTGGGATGGCGTCTGTCACCTGTGGGATCTGGTGCTATCTCCACATAAGGAGTGTCAGAATTGAATTGAACTGTAGGATACTCAGTGTCCACGGGAGATTTGCTTGGTGTGTAAGGGGGAAACCTCCATGCATCTGGTGCTAGAAGTATTCTATGTATATAGAAGGAGAAAAACTGTTTCTTCCTGTCAGTGTATGGCTCTCGCCAGACTCCAAATGATTCTAAGGTTTCACTCCTAAAAAAACAACAACAAAGAAATTAGTCCAAGTTCTAAAACAACCACAGGCAATACTCCTTGGCAGGACTTTAAAAAAAATCTGCCAAAATAATTTATTTGGGAATAAAATACTTTTAAATTAAGTGATTTCCTTGGCTTTGTATCATTTGATTTCTAGCTAGAATGGGCTATTTCAGTTTTTTAGCTCTAGATATCTAGTTTCCTTTTTCATGTGAAACTCTGAGCTCATTGAACCTATCTTAGATTATTGTTTTACTGGTATAATTATGGCAGAATTTTAGCATAATACAGTGATATCAAGATACTTACAGAGAAAGGATTCTAAATAATATTTTAATTGAAAAAATCTTAAGATTGGCTTGGCGCCTGTCGCTCAGTGGCTATCGGGCCAGCAGTATATAGCGGGGCTGGTGGGTTCGAACCCGGCCTGGACCTGCCAGCTTGCCAAACACCAATGACAACTACAACAACAACAAAAAATAACTGGGTGTGGTGGTGGCCACCGGTGCTATTCGGGAGGCTGAGGCAAAAGAATTGCGTAAGCCCAAGAGTTTGAGGTTGCTGTGAGCTGTGACGCCTCAGCCCTCTACTAAGGGCGACATAGTGAGACTCTGTCTCAAAACAAACAAAAACAATCTTAAATCTTAAGAGAAAGAATTTATTTATTTATTTTTTAAAACAGAGTTTCATTCTGTCACCCTCAGTAGAGTGCTGCAGTGTCCTGGTTCTCAGCAACCTCAAACTCTTGGGCTCAAGAGATCCTCCTGCCTCAGCCTCCTGAGTAGTTGGGTCTTCAGACACCGGCCACCATGCCCAGCTAATTTTTTTATTTTTTGGTAAGAGATGGAGCCTCATTCTTGCTCAGGCTGGTCTTGAACTCCTGAGCTCAAGCAATCTACCTGCCTTGGCCTCCCAAAGTGATAGGATTATAGATGTAAGCCACTGCACCCAGCCTAAGAGAAAGAATTTAATTTTGTGAATAATTATACAGTGAGAGAGAACTAACACTTGGGAATGAGATAGAGATGTTTTTCACTTAAAGCCAAAGAGAGGGACAGTTGGCAGCACCAGGAATGAGACAGTCCAGCAGGAAGGCCATGTGTGATTCAAATGCATTACTTTTCAGAATGTTGCATCATATAACAAGTTTGTGATTTGTGCAGAATCATATAAAGTGAATTTTTGTTTAATAGGAACTGCCAATGATCACTTAATATAAATGACGTGGAAATAGTGTATATTTTTGAGATCTGCAGTGCATATTTAGAAGGCTAAGATTAAGTCATATTTAGTGAGTCTGCATATTTAGATGTCAACCA
This sequence comes from Perodicticus potto, assembly GCA_963574655.1. Lineage (NCBI taxonomy): Eukaryota > Metazoa > Chordata > Mammalia > Primates > Lorisidae > Perodicticus > Perodicticus potto. The sequence continues at coordinate 21,007 of CAUYRH010036659.1, read as the reverse complement.
CCATGTTTTTCTTCTCATTATTATTATTATTACTATTATTGAGATATAGTATTGCTCTCTTGCCCTGGCTGGAGTATAGTGGCACCATCATAACTCATTGCATCTCACTCAAACCTCTGGGTTCAAGAGATCCTCCTGCCACAGCCTCCTGAGTAACTGAGTCTATAGGCTTGTGCCACCATGCCCAGCTAATTTTTTTCTATTTTTTATAAAGATGAGGTCTTACTATGTTACCCAGGCTGCTTTTGATATCCTGGCCTTGAGCAATCCTCCCATCTTGACCTCTCAAAGTGCAAGGATTATAGGCAAGAAGTGCTGTGCCTGGCCTCTTATCTCATTCAATTCTTAAGACTAGTCTATGAAACAGACATGCTAGCTCATTCTCCCTGTGGTTGCTGCCTTGACTCTGCCCTTTCTCCTCTCTCCTCTACTAGTACTGTCTGACTTCCCTTCAGCAGCCCTAGATTACTAGGTGAATCCTGCTCTCATGCACAGGAGCATTAAGGTGCTCTAGTCCTGTATAGCATGTTCCTATAGCATATATATAGGAACATATATATATATATTTTTTGAGACAGAGTCTCAAGCTGTTGCCCTGAGTACAGTGCTATGGTGTCACAGCTCATAGGAACCTGTAACTTTTGGGCTTAAGCGATTCTCTTGCTTCAGCCTTTCAAGTAGCTGGGATTACAGGTGCTCGCCATAATGCCCAGCTATGGTTTTGGTTGTAGTTGTCATTGTTGTTTGGCAGGCCTGGGCTGGATTTGAACCCACCAGCTCCGGTGTAAGTGGCTGGTGACTTAGCCGCTTGAGCTACAGGCTCTGAGCCATCCTCTAGCATATTTTTTTTATACAGCTTAGTCCAGCTTGCCAAACTCTGAATTCCCACCTGTCCGGTATGAAGACCAACTCTGCTGCTAGTACCAAAGAATGGCTCCTTCCTACTGAGTCTTGACCCCACTTCCTCTGGGCCTTGCTCCATGTTCCCAGTAAGGAGTAAACAGAGACTTCTGCATTTCTCAGTTGAAACATGCTATAGGTGTTTCTGAAGAAATACATTAAAAGGCAAACTCATAAGTAAGTGAGGCCATGATTATATTACTCAGTTTGACTTAAGCATTCTATATTGTATATCAAATCATCACATTGTACCCCATAAATATATACAGTTATGATTTAATCAAAATTTTTTTTAAAAAAGCAAACTCATTATTTTTTGTAGGCTCGCTTAACTTCCCAAAATTACCTATAGAAATTGCTTTGCCTTTTTGGATTCCTTAATGGTTGGGGGTGTCACCCACTACCCAGAGATCCAAGCTAGCTATACAAGCATTCTCTTGGGCCACCTCCTCTTCATAGCTCTATGTAACTAGAATCAATACATTTTATTTCTGAAATGTCTCATTGAGAATATTGACATAACCCCTGACTCTAATTCCACCCCCAAAATTCATCCATTCTTCATAGTGCAGCCAGATCTTTCTATTACATGTGTTATAATACAGTTCTTATACTATTCCCTTGGATAAAAGTCTTTTTTATTGGTTTTAGAATAGAATAAGATAAGATAAGTCTTCATACTCCATTGATAATGTTTTTTCCCTGTTGCTTATGGCTATATGCTGCATTCCCTGTGCTTTGACCATGGGCCTTGTTCTTTCAAACTTTATGCTTTGAACCCTTTTGCCAAAAGCATGCTGTTCCATCCTTCTGAACTTAAATGCCACCTCCTCTGTGAAGCATCCATGGGTTCTATGTTCTTTCTCTAAAGCAAAATGAATTGCTGCCTCCTTTGTTTCCTGAGCAGGTTTCAAATCACCATTGCTGTATTTGTGAAGCTTCACAGTAATTAGATGTGTCTTGCCTATGGATTGGGAGCTCCTTGAGTTCAAGGACCATGTTTTATTAACCTTTGCAGCACCTCATTCAGGACCTCACAGTTTGTTGTTTAATACGCAAATAAATAGTTACAGACTCAAAAAAGGGATTGTATTCTATCATAAAAAACAAGACAGAGGTGGTGAGGATGACATTGTAGGTATTCCTTAAACTCACTCCAAATGCAAATGATGCAGAAACTCTGTTGCAAGGCACAACAGTGATGCTCTTTCCTTTCACACTGAACAAATAGATACTTTAGAAGATAATTATCCTTATTATTCTTTTGCAAGGATTACATTTTTTATTTTACTTTATTAAAAGATGGGACACAGGGTTTATTTAATCAAATGGTTTTCCCTCTGCATCTAAAACCAAGTATAATTTTCTCTTTAAGGTCAAATGCACCACAGTACTTGAGACAAACGTATAAAGCCCTGGTATAAACGTATAAAGCAGCGTGAGGCGCAGAGAGGGTGTTGAACAATGAAATTTGGAGCAATGAAAGGAGGAGAGGGAGAGAGAGACACAGCACCACCCAGCAGGAACACTAAATGCTGCTACCAGGTGAAGATTAGTCAGATCTGAACATGAGACAACTGGGAAACGTGGATTTATTTTAGAAAGAACTTGCCAGGGATTTTATTCTAAAAAGTGGAGTATGTCTGCAAACGTTTGTAGGTCCTTATGACCAAGCTTCATGATTTTTACAGAAACACAGTGTCAGCATTGGCCTACAGTTTTGTCTGGTCCAGTAACGTTTGTGGGTGGTGCTCAGAGGAACCTAGGAGCTCCTGGGCAGGAGTGGCCTGTGGGGTGTTTGTGGAGCAGACTGTCAGGCACACGGCCCTCTCTGTCCTCTGCCAAAGAACTCTAGGTTTCCTGTTTTGTAAAGGTTTCTGTGTCCAAGTTTGTTTGAAGAATTTTCTGACTTTAGAAAGTTATTAAAATCCCCAATCTAGTGTTTCTGTCTTTTTTGAGGAAAATGAGGCCTAGAAACCTCAAGTGAGTTGTTGCAGGCCAAGCAAACATTAGTGCACTAGTTGACAAATTAGCTTGATTCCCATTTTTTGTTGCTTCTGTTATTAATTTGGTTTGGACTCGGCATTTTTTATTTTATTTATTTTTTGAGACTGAGTCCCATTTTGTGACCCTCAGTAGAGTGCCATAGCATCGTAGCTCACAATAGATCCTCTTGGCTCAGTATCCTTGAGTAGCTGAGACTGCAGGTGCCTGCCACAATGCCCAGCTAGTTTTAGAGATGGGGTCTTGCTCTTGCTCAGGATGGTGTCCAATCTCTGAGCTCAAGCCATCCACCTGCTTTGACCTCCCAGAGTACTAGAATTACAGGCATGAGGCACCCAGAGAGCCCTGGACTCAGATTTAGAAAGTGATGAGCAGTAGGGAAACCAAAAGAGGTGAAGGTGATAGGTTAAGAACTAAATGATGGAAATGTGACAAGGGAAATGTGCAAAACGAAGAAACAAACTGGGAGCTTTCCCTCCTCCCACTTCTGTCTTAGAATGCTTCTTATTTGCAAATGGCTGCAATAGCTTTTGCTTTCTTGACTGTTTACAAGGACTGAAATTGGAGTAACTGCTTATTATATATTTTATATGTCTAATATATCTTACAAAAGTATGATACATACAGATATGTTATGTGTATTATATAGGGATACATATATATTGATAGGGATATACATATATGGTATATATACCAGTTTGATGGTAAGCTTGGTGTAGAGTTTGGATGGCATGCAAAATGTGATTATAGAATTCAGAGAAGATTCTTTGTTTGCAGAGAAGCTTCAAAGATTCATGGAACATTTGCTTTAAAATAGATTGGATTTGCCAGAGGAAAAGAGTTCTTTGTAAGTCAATTAGCTGGAGGACAGGGTGTGGTCAATAGCACAATAGCTGGAGAGAGCCTGCAGAGAAAAGACTGGAAGATCATTAAGTCACTTGATTATGAAGTGAAAATGAGGAAATTAGTTTCAGGTGCACGTAACAGATGCTGAGGGACACTGCAGTGATAATGCCCAAGAGGGAAGAGAGGGTTACACTTTAGAAGGAGGGTCCGAGACTCCGGGACATCTTCAGTAATGATGAGAGGAGATGATTCCACGGACAAAGAGACAATGGACAAAGAGGTGCAAAATGACTAATCTGACATTTGGGAATTAAAAATAAATTACAAAATGAAAGTGTAGGATTCAGGCAAAAGAGAGAACATTAAAGAAGGTAGACTAAATCCTACAATGAGAAAAAGAAGATGAGCCATAGACAAAACAAGGGTATGGGGGCACAATCTGTGCTGAATGAATTTACAAAAATGTTAAGAGGGAAACATTATTCCAAAGGAATCAGTATTGAAAAAACATAAAAGGATAAAACTCAATGATATCTTGTTGAAAATGAACACACAGGAATATCATCGGCGGAAGAGATACCCGAAGACATTCTAGGCAGCTTACCAGGTAATAGCAGAGGAGTAAATAACGTAGTCATTAATAGTGCAAGATTAAGCTTCTTTCTTGTTTTGGGGGGAATTAGAACGAGTTCATGCAGAATAAAGCAATTACCACACATGAGCTACAGTTAAGGTTCCCTGCCTCCCGATGGCATGCACGGCTTTGTGCCATGAAATCAGAGTAGACAAGACTCAGATGTGTCATTGGAATGCAGCAAGTTATGAACTATACATTTCAGGGTAGAATCAGGAATGAATTCAGGAAGGCTTGGATTTAGCATAATGGAGAGTTTCACATTAAAAAAAGACCAAACTGGAAATTACTAGCACAGATGAAAAATGTACAATTTGTGTGTGTGTGTATGTGTGTGCATGTGTCATGGTGAAATAAAAAGGGACTGGGGCATGGAAAGTAATTTAACCGTTTAAAGACACAATTGTTTCATTAATATTTACTTATACCTGATTAAATATTTATGCCGCCTTGCCTTCCCTCCGTGTCTAACAGTGTTGCATTCATGGCCATCTGCACCAGCTCAGTACACGGGAGATCTCAATTAGCCATTCAGGTTGACAGTGGACACTCAGCCAAGGGGCTCCTACCCTGCAATGGGCTGAAAAGAAATGATGAGTTTGTCTCTAGGCACAAGCAACACTGAACGAGACTTGCTCTGGGCTGAGATTATCACCGGGCAAGAGCTTCAGCATCACTGTCCTCTCAAGACACAGAGAGGATGGTTTCGGGAATGTTTAAGTAAATTTGGACAAGTGAAAAATCTCTGTGGAAGGTGCATGGTGTCCTATAGGAAGCAGTACTCAAGGTGGTAGCAGAAATGGAGAATTGGAGTTCTTGACACCTAGTACCATGCTCCTATCTGCCAAGAGGCTGGGTAGCAGATGCCCTGGTTTATAATCTTATTTAGCAATGTATAAAACAGGACTGGAAGTAGCTCCCTCTAAAGGAGGTGCCAGGGAAATTGGCTCCACACTCCAGCACTGCTACTTGCTGAAGCCTCTGGCTCTTTTAATCAAACTACAATGGCACCAGGGGTTCCCCATCTATTGGAATTACCTGCCCCATGTTTATTTCTTTTTTAAATTGAACTTCTGAAGAGCCCAGATGATGCTTTGCTCACGGGGATATTCTCAGAGGCTAGCTAGCGCACGAGCTAGTAAAAATAATAACTTAGCCATTAAGGAGGCTAAGATTTGATATCAGAATATGGTCTGAAAAGTGGTTGGATAGTTCTATTCACTGTGTGAATGTATGTTCATTATGGATGTGCTCACACACAATGCATGAATAATGTTACTGCTCATTATTAAAAATCAAATGCTAGTATGTTTGTTTGTTTAGTTTCTGCTAGACTCATCCGAAACTCAGTGGAAAGTAGCATAGAAACATGACATCTGAGATAGGCAGAAAAATGCCCATCCTCTGCACCAAGCATCCTGCATCCTGATCCCTAGAAACTGGGATCATGCTACTTTACATGGCAAAAGGGACTTTTTGGACCTGGTTAAAGTTAAGGTCCACATAGATGCTACATGCTAGCTTTGAAGACAGAGAAAGAGGTGCAAACCAAGGAGTGAGTAGCTTCCCAAAGCTGAGACCTCAGTCCTACAACCACAAGGAACTGAATTCTGCTAATAATCTGCATGAGCAGCGAATAGGTTTCCCTCTAGAACATCCAGAAAGGAACGAAGATTGCTGATACCTTGAATTTAGTCCAGTGAGATGCACACTGGCCTTCTGAATGGCCAAGCTATAAAATAAATTTGTGTTGCTTTTATATCACTAAGCTTGTGACAATTTTTTTTTTTTAGGGCAACACAAGAAAGCTAATATAGCGTCGTCTCTGACTAGCAGACTACATTTCTCATTAAGCTTTCAGATCCTCTAAGGATTTCGACAACATTGGGGCTGTACTTAGACACTCGCCAGTGGTTAGAAGGAAATCGAAGTGCAAAAAATTGTCCTTTCCTCTCCTCACAAAAAGGCACCATGCTTCTCTTTGGTTGCCCTCTATTGGGAAGCTCTTTGGACTCCTATTTGGTTTAAGTGGGAGAGCAAGACATAAAACCCAATTTTTAATTTGTATTATTTAGTTTGTTTCAGAAAATGTCTCCAGAGCTGTGTCATGTGCAAAGTGAAATCACCTATATGCTGTGTCTTTAAAAGCCGGGGAAGTGCAGGGAGCAGCAGCAGCAGTCAATACCAATTTCCACATCTGGATCAATACCATTGGATGGCTCTGTAGCTGCAAAGATTGTTTCACACACATACTCTAGGAGAGGGAGGGCTGGGGAGAGGAAAGGAATTGGTTTTAATGATTTCATGGCTCTGAGTATTCCCTCTCTCCCTTTTTTCCTTTAAAAGAAATAAATACATAAAATTAGAAACCAAATTTATGAACCTGCCAGTCCACATCAAACCCAGCTTCTTTCCCTGACCTGTCACCAAAAGTGGCATCCAATCTAGCAGATAGCCTCGTTCTGTGTAGGGGGTTACATGTATTGAAGAAAAGAGGTGATAACACTGAGTACAGTGATGCAATAATAAAAATGCTTTGTATTTACAATAAGCTTCTCAAGGACTTTATAGGGAGTTTCCTTAATCTACAAATAGAAAAACAAGGACCAGCAACTAGTTTACCATCATCCACAGAGAAACAGCAGGTGTATTAACGTCTATGCATCTATTTGGGCATCCTAGAAGGAAAATTTTTTCTTAGGTTTTTTTTCATAGTAGCCTGACTTGGAAGTTCTGAGTGATAGTATCCCCCATAAGTGGGATTGGGTAGTTGATTTTGTTTTTGATTTTTGGTAGTCCGGCAAGTAAAGGACAGAGGTAGCTATTTTTGAAGAGGCATAGTTGGGTCTGTCAAGGGAATGCAACTGTGATTGAATCAGCAAGGGGAAGGCAGAGACTTGCTGCCATTAGCTTTGCTGGAAGCTTTCCCAGTAGGTCGGAGTCCTAACCATTCCTCTCCTGTGAGTGGGCACAGCTTTGATAGTCTTCAGCGCCTCGATGAGGCCCCAGCAAACACGCTCTGCTGCCACACAGCCCATTAGCTCACTTCCAAAGAAGGCTGCTCCTCGCTCAGCACAGGCAAACTCATCGTCAGGATGAGGCAAACAAAGGAATAAATATGTCCCCTCTGGGACCTGACATAATGGGGAAGCTTAATCCTCAGCTTGGTAAATGCCACGTCCACAACCGTGACCAGCTCAATCTTCAAGGCAGATCAAATGACTTTCAGGGATGCTTATTTTCAACCCCCAGCTGGAGGACCAAGAGGTTTCCTGAAAGACTGACTTTTCTGGATAGCAATTATAAAAATTCTCTTCCTCACCATCAGCTCTTATATTTTATTCTACTTTACGGTTTTGTAAAGCATGATGTAGATGTGATCTCGTGCATGTACCACTCACAGCAAGTCTGTGCATTGGAACACTTTCCCCCAGCCGAGGAAAAAGAGAAAGTCTCATGATTAGAGAAGGTAATTGCTAATGTGGCTTGGAGAACTGTGAAGCTGGGACAGAGAATTCCAGATAGCTCCTTGACTCAGAGGTGAGACAGGAGCAGGGCAGCAAAGTCTCATATACTCTTTCACTCTGATGAAGTATGTTTCCACAAATAGAATTCGAATCATGGACTCTTCAGATCCTAGCTGCCTGATTAAAAATAGGCTGGCTGTGTATGTGGACTTCAGCCATCCGTGCCTGGGTTCACTTCATCCTTATCTGGGATCCCTACATTTATTGTCCTGGAAGACAGGCTTGAAGCACTTACTCAGCAGGGAGAGTCCTGGAAGGCAACACATTTCTGAAATTATTATGGCTTTCGTTCAAGAGCCAGTAAATCCCCACTAAATTAATCTTCCCTGAGCAAGGTTTGAGAAGCGCTCAGAACGCTAAACAACCATTGAAAACACCATTGTTATTTTGCAAAGTCTCCCTGCTTCATTCACATTATCCAACTGCCCACACTGTATTTAACTCTTCCTGATGCTTGCTTTATGTTCACCCCAATACGTCCTAAATCAATTAACATTAATTAGTTTGATTATAAAACTATAAAACCAGATATAAAAAGCCCCCATAAATCTTCCACTAAAGCATTCAACAAAACAAAATCTTCTGGCTAACAGCAAATTAAATGGGTTATTTTTTCTTTATTTTAATTAATATTATGCGGCTTCCACTTAAGCCTGATGAGAAGTATTCGTTATAAAATGGGCACGAGAACACAGGTGATTAGCAGGTAGACTGCAAATGTTTCTGGACAGGGAAGAATAAGGCAAATGCTTTTCTCCCCATGAACTTTCACTGAACTTTCTTTAGTTTTCCAGAGGGCTCTATACTTTCTTTCATGGTAGGTAATGATGATCACCCTCTCACAGTGTAAGGTAATTTTCTCTTTAGGGGGATTATTTTTGGTGAACCACTCCAGGTCTGGTTGAGAAAATTATCCGGGTTTTATGTTACGAGGTAGAAGTTACAAGGGACTGCTTTTTCTGTGAAAAAAGAACAACAAAAAAAAGAAGGTGCCCCATATCCTACCAGTTAAATATTCAAAGGGGAGTTTCCAAAATGTTTGCTTAGAGAATGTCATTGGATGGTCATCAAATTTAATGCTGTAGCCAAGGGGTATTTATGGGCATCTGGCATGTGACAGCACCGAAGACCCCCAGGAGAGGTCCGCATGGTATATATTATTATCAGTCTGTCTATTTTACATAACGGATACTAATGGCTATATAGTTTAAGGTAACCACTAAAACACAGCAAAACACCAAAGTAACCATTAAAAAGCATAAGACATGGCGTGTTTACAATGCTAGAGTTAAAGAGTGACTGTTCCTGGTGGTCTCTGGTCTTCCTCCTCCTCCCCTAAAGTTTCAGGAGAAAGAGGAGGCCAAGCCCTAACATGTCCTAAAAAAGCTCACTCCTGTAAGTTTGCTTCATAACTAGAAGAAGAGGAATCTGCTTGGATTGATGGGCAATCTGATCCTGCCCCAGGAAAGGAAACGGAGCTCACATTGGATATAGATCATTTCCCTCTAGGTTTTTTCAGTGTATGCCAGTTCTTACCCTCTTTCTTTGAGGACTCAGCATGGCACACTTGGTTGGGATCATAGTGTAACTTATTTTTTTTTTTCGTTTTCACTTATTCCATGAAACTTATTGAGCGCCTACTAAACGCACAGTACCATGTGCATAGGCGTTTATTTAATTACATCTTGCATCATTTGGCAGATTGATTTCATAACCACAGATTATTTGGCTGGGATTCTGATTCTAATTTTGCCCACAATTTGCTGTGTGGCTGTGAGACAGGCACCCTACCTCTGTAAGATACCTCTATTTCTTTCTCTGAAGGGTGGAAATAATAGTAACTGCCAGCTGCTTAGAGATGTGCTGGGATGATTCATGTCCAAGTTCAAGGTAAGGCTTGTGAAGTGCAATGTTTTCATCCTCAGATATGCCACTTTGAGATTGGTGGAAGTGAAGATTTGTTTCTAATTTATATTTCAATAGTTACAAGTTCCTCTGGATATTTTCTTTATTTCTTTGTTACTGTTTTCTGATTTAATGACTGCTAGCTGGATTCCAGGGTTTCAATACCAAAGTCAATTTTTTCAATTTGGATTGGTTGGCCAAACTTGAGTTTGTCTCTGAAAGATTTTCAGTAGTAATGCAGAAGTAAAAGTTAATATATGGCCAAAAGGTGCATGAGAACAAATTTGTGCAAGATTTTTAAGGGAACTATATGTGGGTCTAAGCTCGAATTGGGCTTCCTGAACTTGTTGTATAATACAAGGACAGTTTTATTTCCACTGTGTTGGAGTTAACTTGCCCTGTTCTAATGGTCATTGACTGCCTATTAGCCTCAGACATCACTCTTTTTCCTTGGACTCTGAACTGGCAAGAAATGCACAGATATGTTTGCCATCAAATTGGCAGGGATCACCACCACAGCTTTCTATACCTTCATGATTTCAAAATAACCAGTTTATTTTTTAAAAGTTATTAGGTGTGATAGATGCCTAGGTCTCAACACCTCTGGGGCTGAACATGGATGGGGTAGGTCTGAAGGGTTGAGGCCTGCTGGTCAAACCTAAGGTGGCTTGTGAGAACAAACCGGAGAAGACTCTAAAGTCTAATCTTGATGGCAGCTATTTTGAGGTCATGAAGGTCCCAGATTAAATAGGAAGCAAGACAGTGATCTTGAAAATGGTAACTTGGGAAGGCTAGAAATCCTAGCCACTTCAGCAATTACCTTCCATAACCACAAGACTTTCTCTGTCCAAGCCTCAGCTGTGGAAAAGTGGTCCAATGCACAGATTTGCTGTGAGTGTAATATGCATGAGATCACATCTACATAATGCTTTCAAAACCATAAGGTAGAATAAAATATAAGAGCTGATGGTGAGGAAGGGAATTTTTATAATTGTTATCTAGAAAAGTCAGTCTTTCAGGAAACCTCTTGGCCCTCCAGCTGGGGGTTGAAAATAAGCATCCCTGAAAGTCTTTTGATCTGCCTCAAAGATTGAGCTGGTCATGGTTGTGGCCGTGGCATTTACCAAGCTGAGGATTAAGCTTCCCCATTATGTCGGGGGTCCAGAGGGGACATATTTATTCCTTTGTTTTATTTATTTCTGGTGATGAATTTGCCTGTACCGAGCGAGGAGCAGCCTTCTTTGGAGGTGAGCTAATGGGCTGTGTGGCAGCAGTGTGTTTGCTGGGGGCTCACAGACAAGTTCAGACGGGAACGAGAAGAGGAAAAGTTTAAGCCCAGGAGGACTTTGTAGGCCATGACAAGGATTTTCAAAGTTTTTTTTCCTTTTGATTTGGAACCCACTGGAAGGTTTTGATCTTTGTGAGAGAAAAGGGGCGGATGTGGAAGAGAGACCAGTTTGGAAAATGTTCACTAATCCAAGGTAGGGATGTGGCATTTTGAAACAGATGTTAGAAAGGAAGGTGGTGAGAAGTAGCTGTATCTAGGATATATTTTGAAGTTCGAATAAGAAATTTTTATAGGTGGAATAGATGTAGAAGAGTAGGGGGAGAGAGGAAACTAAGAATGACTCTGAGGATTTTGGCTTTAACCACACGGTGCCATCTACAAATGAAGAAAATGATGAATTATGTTTGGAGGAGGGGTGTGATCAAGAGTTTAGTTTTGGACCTCTTAAGTTACAGAAGTCATTTGCATATTCAAATAGAGATGTCAAGTGGGCAAGTAGATATATAAACCTATTGATGGAAGAAGAGTTTGGAGCTGGAGGTATAAATTTGTGAAGTATAAACATGTAGATAATTCATGCCTTGGTACTAGGTGAGACTATATTGGGGGTGATTGCAGTTAGAAAAGAACAAGAAGCCTAAGGAGAGAGTCTTGGAGCATTCCTGCAATTAGGATTTCTGAGGAGGAGCTAGAAAAGGACACTGATAAGAATGGTATATGAGGTAAGAAGCAAAGCAAAAATGTGGGGTTGCAGAAACTAAGTGAAAATGTTTTTTTTTCATAAAACATGTTATCCTAACCCACTTCCAATGCTACTTACAGGTAAAATAAAGAGACTGAAAAGTGACCAATGGCATTGAAGCCTGAAGGCCATTGGTTACTGTGATAATTAATTGTCAACTTGACTTGATTAAGGGGTGCCCAGACATTTGGTAAACCATTATTTCTGGTTGTGTCTGTGTGGGCATTTCTGGAAGAGTCTGGCATTTGGATCAATGAACTGAGGAAGGAAGACCTATTCTTACTCCATGTGGGTGGTGTGTACCACATAATTGGCTGTGGGTCCGGATAGAACAAAAAGGCAGAGAAAAGGTGCATTTTTCCCCTCTCTCTGGAACTGGGACAACCTTCTCCTTCCTTTGAACATCAGAACTCCAGGTTCATAGGCCTGTGGAGTCTGGGCCTTTCATGTGTAGTTCCCCAAATTCTCAGGACTTTAGCCTCAGACTGAGAGTTTCACTTTCCTCGTTCTGAGGCCTTTATACAATGACTAAAGGACTGAACCATGATACTGGCTTCCCTAGGTCTCCAGCCTGCAGTTAGCCTATCATGGGACTTCTCAGCTCTCACAATTATGTGAGCCATTTCCCTAATAAACTCACCCTCATCGCTCTCACTTTCTCTCTCTCTGTCTTTCTCTATCTCTACCTCTACCTCTCTCTTTCTATCTCTATCTTATTGGTTCTGCTTTTCTGTAAAACCCCAACTAAGATTTTGGTACCAGAATTGGTTCTAAAGGAACCAATTTTCAAGGACAAGTCTCCCAACCTGGTCTTGGGGTTTCAAGAATTGGATCAGTCGTCTGATTTGACTTAAAAATGTTGAGGACTCTACTTGCAATGGTAGAGAGAGCACTGGCAGTTGTTCACAGAGATATGTATTCTGCACTGGATACTCTTATTAACCACTTAGAAGAGGGACTTAGTGGCTCTGTGTATAACACTTTTGAACATTTGTGGAAAATTAAGGCTGCAATGACACTGACGGGTTGCTCTTTATGTAGCTGGACAAAATGGTGAAAGAAAAGATGTGTGCTGGGTTTCATATTCCCAGCTTTATCTCCGTATAAATAAACTAAGAGCTTCTACTGTGCCCTGAAGGAGAATCTTTTCTCCTGTAGCCAACGGCTGAAAATCAAACACAAGCCCTCATCATGCAATTGGCTGAATTACAGCAAATTTGAACTCTCAGCCGCGTAGTGTGTTTACTGTTAGAGTGAGAGCATTGATTGGGAAAGAATGGGATTTTGTAAGTGGGGATGAGATGGTGGGAGAAGATACTAATGAAGCGGAGGCCAGTGAGCTCTTACATTTGAGTGAATTCCTGTCAGTAGAAGTGTCCTCGCACTCAGTGGTCTCTTGGCCTTTTTACCTCCATTTGAGGGGATTAACACTGCATCACCTGAGAAAACAATGCTGGTCTCCCCCAGGCAGTTGTCATAATGCCGATATGCTGATTCTCCTCAAAACCCACCCTGCCAGCCCTCTTGGCTTCTAGACCTATAACTGGACTCAAGTCCCACAAGGCCTCTAAAGGCGAAGCACAGAGTGTGAACCAACTCAAAGAACTATTTGAGTTTTCTAACTTACACAAGAAAAATTAGCGAATATGTGTGACAATGGGTATTAAAGGTGTGGGAAAGAAGAATGTGAAGTTGGATTAGGCCAAACTCACTGATATGGGAACACTAAGCAAAAATACTGCATTTCATGTTGCAGCTGGGGGGTTAGGAAGGGCCATAGCGGGTGGTTTCTTTGGCTGAAACATGAACCAGAAGATAGCCCACCTGGAATTCACTTTCTTTGGAGAATCCTGCTCATTAGAGTAATCTTGATAAGAGCAGTTTCTGTGGAGTGGATTTGGGAGGGAATGAAGGATGAGGAAGTAAGGCAGCATCATGGGCAATTCTTTTGAAGAGTTTTGTTGTGAGGGGAAGAAGAGAAGAGAAATGTGATCAAGGAAGATTCCTTTTTCTTTTTAAAAGATGTTTATGTGTTGATGGAGCAATTCTGTTAAGAAGAAAAAAGTTACAGCTATGAGAGAGAGAAAGTAATGGCAGGGACAGAGGCCCTGCACAGTGAGGAGGGGACTGACCCAGGGAGCAGGTGGAGGGCGTGGTATAGTCACACAGGCAGGAAGTGGTAAGAGTGAGATTTAAGCCCAGCCTGCCTGGCAGTAGAGCCAACAACTATTACCACTGTGCATACTATGTTAGTCCATGGCCTAAAATACTTTTTAAATGTAAAAATCTTCTTTTTACTATTTTATTATAAAAATAGTTTTATAATTCGTGTGTAAGGGATAAAACATCATGGTTCTAGCTATTGTAACAAAATGCCCTAAACTAGATGGATTAAAAATAACAGAAATTTCTTTCTCATGATTCCAGAGGCTGGAAGTCTGAGACGAGGGTGCCATGGGGCTGTTCTGCCGAGGGCCCCCTCGGGGATGCAGACTGCCTGGTCTTCCTGTCTTCACACGGCTTTGCCCTCATGATCTGATTTCCTCCCAAAGGCCTCACTTCTTTTCAAAAACCATCCCATTGAAGGTTAGTTTTCAACGTAAGGATTACTTTGAAAGAGAGTATCTACACGTTCTCTCTATACCACCCACCCTCCCCCAAAACCCCTTAAGCAACTTCTCAGAACTCTTGATACCCCAAGGAAGACAGTCTGAAAAGCTGGGGCCGAGATAATCTTTTCATCCTTGAAAGTTATACGAATCCATAATTATGCAGCTGACAGTCCTTACATTGCCTCCCTGTTTAGGACACTGGCTGTCCATGTACTGCAGCTCTGTAACAACAGTGAAAATGGACTGGAAGAAATGACTACGAGTATTTGCATCATTTGGACTCAGACTCCACTCCCTTCATTCCCCCTAAAAACAAACACCTAGGAAGTCCTTTACAAAACAAGGCCTCCTCAGGCAATCTTGGTAACAGTTTAGGCTTGTCTGCAAGAACGTCTGTTTTAATGGCACATCTGTATGGGTGTAGTACTTAGCAGGGTGACCTAGGTTTTGTCTTAGATAGTTTCCCTTTTTTGTTTTGAAGCCCTTTTCCTACACAATTAGTCAGATGAAAGTGAAATCGTTCTGCCGGGTCCTGGAACAGAAGATCAATGCTGTTGGACAATGCAGTGTGTGGAATCCAGGTAGCAGTCAGAGCGAATGAAACAGCAAAAAAGTGATTTCACTAGCGTCTGAGCTCTGACGCCAAAAGGAAGCTCAGGAATGCTGCCCATGGGGCCACTCTGACAAGGAGGAATAATGAGGGTGGCTCTGGGTGGAGACAGATGTGGACGTAAAGCCCGGTGTGGGGGAGGGTGGCACAGCCACTCTGGAAAGGAAGAGGACATGAGAGGGTAGAGGATCAGAGGATCAGAGGATGGCACCGCCCTGGCGTCTGGGAACCAGGAGGCGCACACAGACCATGGCCTTGTCTCCAGCAAAACATACCTTGTGGCCACTTGCTCATTCATTTATTCAATGAATACTTATTGAACACCTATTGTGTGTCAAGCAACTGGGTATGTGCTGGGAAGTTAAACATGATATAATTCTTGCCCTGAAAAAGCAAATAGTTCAGTGGGTCAGATGTAAATAAAATTGAACTTGGTTATTATAAAACATTGGGGCACATCCAGTGGTAGAGAGATGGACATGGGCTATTTATTATCCTGTATTTTAATATTTTAATCTCATCTTTTCTTAGATTAAATCCCTGATCAAACTAAAAAGCCTCTGCACAGCCAAGAACACAGTAAGTAAAGCAACCAGACAGCCCTCAGAATGGAAGAAGATATTTGCAGGTTATGTCTCTGACAAAGGTTTAATAACCAGAATCCACAGAGAACTCAACGTGTTAGCAAGAAAACAACAAGTGATCCCATTTCAGGGTGGGCAAGGGACTTGAAGAGAAACTTCTCTGAAGACAGGCACACGGCCTACAGACACATGAAAAAATGCTCACCATCCATAATCATCAGAGAAATGCAAATCAAAACTACTTTGAGATATCATCTAACCCCAGTAAGATTAGCCCGCATCACAAAATCCCCAAATCAGAGATGTTGGCATGGATGTGGAGAAAAGGGAACACTTCTACACTGTTGGTGGGAAGGCAAACTAATACGTTCCTTTTGGAAAGATGTTTGGAGAACACTTAGAGATCTAAAAATAGACCTGCTTTTTTTTTTTTTTTTGAGGAGACAGAGTCTCACTCTATTGCCCTCAGTAGAGTGCTGTGGAGTCACAGCTCACAGCAACCTCCAGCTCTTGGGCTTAGGTGATTCTCCTGCCTCAGTCTCCCAAGTAGCTGGGACTATAGGCACCCGCCACAGCGCCCAGCTAATTTTTGACGCAGTTTGGCCGGGGCCGGGTTTGAACCCGCCACCCTTGGTATATGGAGCCGGCGCCCTACTCACTGAGCCACAGGCGCTGCCCTAGACCTGCCTTTTGATCCTACAATTCCTCTACTATGTATATATCCAGAAGACAAAAAATCACATTGTAACAAAGATATTTGTACCAGAATGTTTATTGCAGTCCAATTCATAATTGCTAAGTTGTGGAAGAAGCCCAAGTGCCCATGGACCCACGAATGGATTAATAAATTGTGGTACATGTACACCATGGAATATTATGCAGCCTTAAAGAAAGATGGAGACTTTACCTCTTACATGTTTACATGGATGGAGCTGGAACATATTCTTCTTAGCAAAGTAGCTCAAGGACGGAAGAGAAGTATCCAATGTACTCAGTCTTACTATGAAACCAATTTATAGCTTTGTTATGAAAGCTATAACCCAATTATAGTCCAAGAAGAAAGAGAAAGGGGAGAGGGAAGGGAGGGGAGGGAGGAGGATGGGGGAGGGAGAGTGACTGGTGGACCACTCCTCCTACGGTGCATCTTACAAGGGTACATGTGAAATTTACTAGGTGTAGAATATAAATGTCTTAACACAACTAAGAAATCGCCATGAAGGCTATGTTAACCAGTCTGATGAAAATATTTCAGATTGTATATAAAACCAGCACATTGTACCCGTGATTGTATTAATGTACACAGTTATGATTTAATAAAAAAAAATAAAATAAAATATTTTGTAGAAATAGAGGCTTGCTATGTTGCTCAGGTTGGTCACAAATTCCTGGCCTCAAGCAATCCTCCCATTGTAGACTCTGAAAGTGCTAGAATTATAGGCCTAAGCCACAACACCTGACCTCTACTTGTGGATTTTTAAGACAGTTGCTACTATTATGTATGTAAGATTATAAACCATATTTTGTAAGTAGAAAAATTATGACACAAAAAAATTAAATAATATTAAAATAAAATATCCACAGACTTATTAGATATGAAAAGAATAGCTAACACCATGGTTTCTACAAACAAATTTGCCTATTTAAAATTGTATTTAATATCTACCCTATGCCAAACTTTAAAAAAATTGTATTATTCAGCATTACTCTAAATGTGGTTATATTTTCAAAAATTTGAGCTGATTTTATAACAGCATACTTTCCACCTGTAAAATAAATTTTATATGAAATTTTGATGGTCAGAGCGGCTTGGAAGAATATAATTAAAAAGTGTCCTCATGTTCAGAACATATGTGCCACATAATAGCACCAAATTAATTTTACTTAGAGCTCTCCTTTATGGTAAAACATACAGAAAGAAATAAATCAAATTTTGCAAGATTAGTAACAGGCCAATTCAATTATAATAGTGTCACTAGTTAAATGTTGATTCTATTTATGCCAGAAATGAGTTTCCCCTTAAAGGCTAAATAGTATTGGTGCAGTTGTTTGTACTAATAAATTTTAATTATATGATATGTATGTTAAGTAATGTTACACTGATGGGATTATTCTGTTCAAACAGGTCTCTGGTCAAAAGAGATAAATGAATCATAGTCACAAGATATATTTGGATACGCAATGTCTATTGACATATTAACACAGAATTTTCAAAGATTTATGAGAAGAAAAAGAGAATTTTTGTATTTATTTTCTTAGAACTTGACCCATGCTGGATAATGACGTTGTGTTATAATCATTTTTACCATTTCTTTGTTTTCCTAGATTGCACTTTTTGCTCTTAGATACCAATCCCAGTTGCTACTAAAGAACAACACACAATATATTCTAAAATTGTACAAACTCACTTAAAAGGGCACAAAAATTGAAGGAATTTGAAGCCCCGTAGTATTCTGCAAGAGTTATAATGTACCCACTAGGGGTTCAGTGTTACCTATAAAAGGCCATGGTAATGAATCAAGGGATCGCATGTCTAACTCTTCAAATTTTAAAATTTTCAGAAATAATTTTTGTGGCTGTGTGAAGTAAAAGTTTAACTTGCAGAAATAAAGAGTAGGAAATTAGAATTGGCTTACTTGCCAACAGCCGATGAGCTACTACCCTGTGTATCAAGCTCATTGAGTTTCAGAAGTTCTCACCCCTGTAACTTCTAATCTGGCTAAGCATACCTCCTCACAATCTTACATAATATATTCTCAGAAAGACATCTTAATGAGCTCTTCACTATGAGTATGGGCTTCTGAAGTTTCCAGCCAGGGTTCTTCACCCAGAAAATAACAAAGTTCCAATAAGCTTTATTTGAATAGACAAGTTGGAAATACATTCTCATCCGATTTCTTCTCTTCATGTATATCCCCAATAGAAAATGGAATGTTTACATCGGTAGATGTGGGCAAAATATCTGAAACAGAATTATCTGTTAAGGTCTAAAACTACACAAACCTAATGACTATTACATTATACCTTAAAATAATTGTGATAAATTGATGCTATATACATAAATTATGCACAAACATAAATGCTCTATGCATGCAATTATATGCATGGAGATGGCAAATGCTTTTTAAGGCAAAAAAATATTAGACACCTAAAAATACACATTTTGCTTCTATATATAGTATCCAAAAGGTACAAAGATATTGTGGGATATCAAAAATATGAATAGCTGATAAACCATACTGTTGCATTTTGTGCTTATTTCTATATTTGTGCCATGTTTCACAAAAATTTCCTAAAAGTTTTTAACAGAATTATGTACTAAAAGGTGTGGATAAGCTGTCTTACATGTATGAACTGTGTCTACTTACAGCTCTATTTTATTGTAGGTTACACTATTGCCAAAATATCCAGTATCAGTTTATAATACAAATCTCAAGATAAAATGCATTAAATGATAAGAAAACAAAGGTAGGAGCTGGGCATAGTGGCTCATGCCTATAATCCTAGCACTCTAGGAGGCTAAGGCGGGTGGATTGCTTGAGCTCAAGAGTTCCAGACCAGCCTGAATAAAAGCGAGACCCCATCTTTACTAAAAATAGAAAAACTGAGGCAAGAGAATCGCTTGAGCCTGAGTCACAGGTTGCTGTGAGCTATGATGCAGCAGCACTCTTCCCAGGGCAACAGCTTGAGACTCTGCCTCAAAAAAAGAAAGGAAAGGAAGGAAAGTATGGAAGGAAGGAAGGAAGGAAGGAAATAAATATATTATATAATAAGGAATCCAAAGGCTATAGGTTTCATGGTTGATTTACTTGATGGCTCATTATTTTTACTGGTCATTCGAGTGTTTTTGGTTTATGTAAACTCTTCCCAGCAGTGTGAGATGACAAATCCCCTAGCAAATTTGGCCCGTTTGGCCTTTCTGAGCACATACTATTAGAATAGATTACTTCCATGAAAGATCTACTTCTTCTCACAAAAGGATATAAAGCAAAACTTTATAATCCAAAACTTTAAAATCCAGTTACTGTTTCTAGCTCCACATCAAGGGTACATGATATATAGGATAGTCACCCACATCCAACAGAGCATTTCTCCACCTGCAACGCAAAACCTGGCAATTACAAGAAAATGTCTTATTTTGATGAAAGAAAAATTTTAAAACATAGAATTATCTGGTCAGGTTGCTTCATTGTAGATAAGTGTAGGAAACACCTGGTACAAAATCTCTCACATGCTTCCCTGAGGGACGGAAACAGCAAGGAACACTTGACGGAGCAGTGGGCAGTTTTTCTTTGGTCGGCCACTTTCTTTGGTACTCTCTGGTTTGAAAATCTAGGAATTGCTGTTGTATTTTTGTTTCTATGAACATATCCGACTTGGGACTGAGAGAACTCTCCTTTTGGAGGCTGTACTTCTTTAGACATTTCCTGAAAATAAGGGTTCAGGAATATTTGTCTGGGTTTAGTATTTCTTTGGCAATTCAGCTTCCTTAAAGCCAAGAATTCCCTAATACAGGGTGTAAACACCAGGAAGGCTATGGACAGTTACTTAGTGGGGAGGTGGTCTGGACTGGGGTAGGGAAAGGATCTACATCAAGGTACAGACTATGGCAGGGTGATAGAGGTCAGACCGGGGAGTGTATATGTAGAAGGCTAATCTCTGCAAGGTATCGGAGCAGACTCAGAGTGAAGGGTGTGTTCACAAAGAGGGAAGCAGTCCAGCACGTGTCATCAGTTTAAGAGTGGTAAACAGTACATCCATATAGAAAAAAAGGATGGAGAAAACAGTGAAAAATTGATTGCACAGAGAGCATATTATGGGTTCAATTGTGTTCTTCCCAACTTATGTTAAAGTCATAATCCCTCTTGTTTTATTTTTTTATTTTTATTTTTTATTAAATCATAGCTGTGTACATTAGCGCAATCATGGAGTACAGTGTGCGGGCTTCATATACAATCTGAAGTATTTTCATCCAACTGTTCGACATAACCTTCATGGGATTTTCTCGTTTATTGTGTGAAAACATTTGTGTTCTGCATTTAGTAGGTTTCACCTGTCCCTTCTAAGATGCACCATA
This sequence comes from Perodicticus potto, assembly GCA_963574655.1. NCBI lineage: Eukaryota > Metazoa > Chordata > Mammalia > Primates > Lorisidae > Perodicticus > Perodicticus potto. Next base: position 281 of record CAUYRH010036659.1, on the reverse strand, counting down.
AGTGTGATCCCACCATTTACCCTCTCTCCCCCCCTCCCCTCCCCTCCCTTACCCATTTCCCCCTTTTCTTGTGCTATAATTGGGTTTTAGCCTTCATATGAAAGCTATAAATTAGCTTCATAGTAGGGCTGAGTACATTGGATACTTTTTCTTCCACTCTTGAGATACTTTGCTAAGAAGAATGTGTTCCAGCTCCATCCATGTAAATATGAAAGAGGTAAAGTTTGAATGTGACAGCATTTGAAGACAGGGTCTTTATAGATGTACGAGTTGAGATACAG
>CAUYRH010036656.1:0-11479 GCA_963574655.1 Perodicticus potto | reverse complement strand
TTACTGGGCATCTACCCAGAAGGAAAAAAATCCTTTTATCATAAGGACACTTGCACTAGACTGTTTATTGCAGCTCAGTTTATAATTGCCAAAATGTGGAAACAACCTAAATGCCCACCAACCCAGGAATGGATTAACAAGCTATGGTATATGTACACTATGGAATACTATTCGGCCATTAGAAAAAATGGAGACTTTACAGCCTTTGTATTAACCTGGATGGAAGTGGAACACATTATTCTTAGCAAAGCATCACAAGAATGGAGAAGTATGAATCCCATGTACTCAAGTTTGATATGAGCACAATTAATGACAATTATTGACACGGTGGGGGTGAGGGAAGGGGAGAGCAGAGAGAGAAAGAATGAGAGAGGGATGGGGAAAGGAAGAGCAGAGACAGGGAAGGAGCGAGGGGGGTGGGGTCTTGGGGCCTTGGTGTGTGCCACACCTTTTGGGGGCAAAACTCGATTGTAAGAGGGACTTTACCCAACAAATGCAACCAATGTAACATGGTTTCTTGTACCCTCAATGAATCCCCAACAATAAAAAAAAAAAAATTCAAAAAAAAAATTTTTTTTTAGCCTCCACCAGCTCCACTGCCATCTTGGCCACCAGCGTCCCCGGCGCCGGGAGCCCCTAGCAGTAGCATCATGTGACCGCCCACCACTCGCCCTGTTCGTGACTTTTAAGGGACAGTCTAGAGAACAGACTTGGACAAAAATGCCTCGGTTCCAGTCCCAGCTTCACCTCCAACCGGATGTTTGAGCTTGGCCACATCATAAAATCTTCCACTTTACCCTCATGTCACAGAGTGGCTGCCCAGGACCATATAGAGGGAAGGTGAGGTCAGAGGTCAATTCCACAAACACAGATTAGAAGAAAAAATGGAGCTTCTTCTTCTCTGAGAGCTGATCTGGTCTTTGTTGTAAGCCTCTGGTCCACTGGGTAAGCCGGACAACATGAAATCCCAGCCTTATCAACATAGTCTCATTTAATCCTTTAAATGCTGTCTTTGGATAAATATTGTTCTTTCAGACTCCCCACCATTTCCTGAGGTTATATCATGGAGAAGAGAGGGAAAGTGCATCATTTCAGAGGGGCAGCGGAAAGGAGGGCCTGTGAGCTATGTGCACAGACCTTACACCTGCCCACCACTCCCTGGGCCCTCTGCCCCAGCTGCTGTCCCCCTCCCCCCCAGCACTGGATACTGAATCTAGGGCTCATGAATTGGACACAGCCCACCCCTCTGCTCTCTCTGGCATTAGAATCTACCTAATTTGGCTGGAATTTCCATTTGATGCCTATCCTGGATGGCAGTCTGTACTCTTTGCTACAAGTCACTACATCTCTGCTGGGGTGACTCCTTCTGGCAGGCTTTCCAGCTGCACTCTGTCCTCATATATTCCTCTGCAGACCATGAAGGACATTTGGGTCACTGCAACACCACACAAAAGCAGGGGCAAGCTAACACAGTCCTCCTTCCTGCCCAGCCATGCTGTGTCATCGCTCTGTGGTAATGCAGGGCATTGCTGCAAGGGGACATCCTCCTGAAGTCCCGAGTGGAAGTGGGGCAAATGTGCTTGTCTTTGGGCTTTTCCCAAAACTTACCACACTGTGTCACCTCTCTGGGATTCCTATGAAGAGAAAAGGGCAGAACTCATAATAGGTCGTGCTTCTCTAACCTCCATTACTTTCTGCTCCCCGATCTACTGAGGACCAGAGGAATGAGCTTTCTCTAGGTTAGCCAAGGTTAACCATTGTTACAAAAGGGTCACCATGTACAGTTGAACAGATTGTGACCTGCACAAGAATGCCCCAGTGAGACAGCAGGTAGGATTTGAAGTTCAGCCTGCCCTCTGCTTACCCAGCCATGAGCCCTGCCCCTGGGCTCTATCTATGCAGAGCAAGAAGATCCTTTTTAAAATTTGCATGAAGGCATTATAAGGACCAGCAGTGGCTCTGGTCCCGTCCATTCTCTTCTGAGGACATTATCTGGCCCCTTCCCTGGAGCTACAATGGTTAACAGAGAGCATGGTTTACAGCAGAGAGGAATGATGTACTTGTTGTGTGATGTTTTCGAAATGTCATCCACATTCCAGACACCAAAGCACTTCGAGACCAAAGGGTTTTGGTGGCCTGTGAATCAACAAATACCTGCTGTGCTTTCGCCGTGAAGTCAGCACCGGTCCAAGCTGGGGGTAAGTGTGGCAGGGGTATAAGGCAGAACCCCCAGAGGAGGAAAACTGAAGTGACTTGTAGGGAGCAAAGCTGGAAAGTGTCCAGTCACTGCCAAAAAGCACGGTGCCTGGGCCCTGCAGAGCTCCAGGGTCGACCGGGCGTGTGGGCTGGAGCACTAGAGGAGCTGGCTCCTGAGTCTGGAGGCAGGCGGGTGGTCCTGCTCACCTCTCAAGGTCGGCACAGTCCCAGTTCTGGTTTCGGAAATCTTTGTCAATCTTAGGCTTTTCCCTATTCTATCTACTTCCGATACCTTTAAAAAAGAAAAGGTGGACACTCCCCCCCCCCCCCCGCACACACGAAGCTTCCTGAGGTGGCTGCGGCTGTGCTCCATACTTGTATAGACCTAGAACAGGAAAGTTCTGGACGCCCACCTAGTGAGGAAAGCAGACACTGCCACAGATTTCAACCCGTTTGTTTTCCCTGGTCGGAAGAAATTCAAACATGACTAGGAAAGTAACACTTTAAATGGGAAAAACAGCAATGCTGAGCAAGTGTGGGTTGAATTCCACCTCCTCAGTGTGACACAGACCTGCCTTTAGCTTCTCTGCCCGCACCCCTACCGCCTCAGAAGCCTGGGGCTGTCCGCAGAACCTGTGTGTGGCCAGCATCCATGGTATGGGCCTCTGAGCACGATGGCCAGGCCTCCTCTTCATGTTACCCCAGATATTCTCCACAGTCATCAAAGCTCACGCATGTGAATGGGTCCTGGATACACCTGTTGGTTGCCCGCAGGCAATCTGTGCCATTCTGTGCAATCAGTGCGCTGAGAGGTGGGTTTGTAATCAGCAGAATGGTCCTCCAGAGTCTCACGGAGCAAGTAAAGGTCAGGCCATGTAATTAAGGAGGATGCGCATTTGGAAGAGTCACAGGAACAGATGAATGGCTTGTCTTTAGAGAACTAGGGCTCATATCCACTTTCCTTCCTACAAATAAATCAATTTCCAAATCTATGTAATATCCATAAATATTACAGGTTGTTTTTAATGAAGTCAGAGAGAGAAGGGAGAATAAAATGCTTTGCTATTAAGGATAATAAAAAGGTGTATTTATGGCTCTTCTCAGAACATGTTTCTGAGTGTTTTGTTTCTTTTCCTGTATTTATCAGAATAGATGCACTATGGAAAAATAATGCAACACATAAATTCTAGTTATATTAGCATAAAAATGAAAAGTAATCACAGGAAATGATTACAGCATAAATATGCTTATAAATTCAACATTTTTCTTTGTAAAAGATACAGTGCATCATTTCTAGTGTTTAAAAAAAATGTTTATTTCATATCTTAAGATGGTCTTTTTAAAATATAAACCTGGAAAAACTACCCAGGATCCTCAATGTGAGTTAATATAATTACAATTAGCCTGAACAACTCTCTCTACCACTCTGAAGCACTCACTAACATTTAACAGAAATGCCAATTCTAATGGACTATAAAATGAGGATAGTAATATTCATACTGATCCTGCCCATCTCACAGGGTTGTTCCGGAAAAACAAAATAAGCCAGTAGTATGTATAACAGGGTCCAACCCTGCACACCCCAGGAACTTTCCTTTCCACTCCATCACGGCCCTCTTGTTGTCAAGAACAACATCGTCTGTATGTGGGATGAGGGTTTCGAGTATCTAGGTTGTTGACAAGGATTAGCACCCAAGTAGAGGGTTGGGCCGAGTTTGGCAAGCCTCCAGTTTCCTTCCAGCGGACAATCCAGAGCCGCTCTGCAGGAAGAGTTGTGGATGGAAGAAACACTCCCCAGGGTCCCGAGCTGCTGACGTGCCTCCTACTGCAGGCTGACTCCTCAGGTCACTTTTCAGGGTGATAGGGAGAGGAAACAGAAGAGCAGTGTGTCAGGATTCCATCGGGGACAAGATTGACATTTGGTCCTTTGAACTTTTTCCTCTCCCCCACTTCACAAATGAATCTTCTTCCCAGCCCAGTTCCCAGGTTACCATGAGGCTGACTTGGGGAAATGGATAGGAGAGAGGCAGGAGCAGAAAGGTGAGGGGCAACGGGGAGAAACCCCGGAGGTCAGGGCCATGCGGCTGAGCCTCAGAGAAGAGAGCCGAGGAGCAGAGGAGAGGGACCGCCGGAAGGAGCCTCGGGTCAGTCGGTATTGGAGGACGCCGAGAGGAGAGAGCCCCTCAGACGGTTTTCATAGGTGGTGAACTGAATCATAAAATAAAACCATATAATAACTAGGAGGCAAAGGTTTTGTCAGAAACCCAACTACAGATGTGAATGACTTGCTGATTGCTTTGGGATGCTAGACTGTTTCTTAGGGTGCCACAGTCAGCAGCACTGGGCCACACGACCCTGAGGGGTGTGCTCAGGTATTCATTCAGGCTCTCTAGCCAAGATGTCTTCCTGGTAGCCCCTACAATGTCTGAATGGGAACATTTCACTGACAAAACTCAAATAACAAATCCAGTGAGATTTTAGTAATGAGGCCCACCTAATGTCCCTCAAGAATTCTTACAACAACAACCAGAAACTCTTCCAGATCCCCTCAGTGATGTGGAAGGCAAAAGATTCTGCTTTCCGCACAAAGGTGAGGTTTTCTCTGGACACACAGTATAAGATAGGTGAGTAAAAACTAATATGTGAGTCAGCTCAGCGTCTATAGCTCAGCGGCTAGAGTGCCAGCTGCATCCACTGGAGCTGGCAGGTTCGAATCCAGCCCAGGCCCACCAAACAACAATGACAACCACAACCAAAAAATAGCTGGGCATTGTGGCGGGCACCTGTAGCCCCAGCTACTTGGGAGGCTGAGGCAAGAGAACCGCATCAGCCCAAGAGTTTGAAGTTGCTGTGAGCTGTGATGCCACAGCACTCTACAGAGGGTGACATAGTGAGACTCTCTCTCAAAAACAAACAAACTAATAGTGAGTCATGAGTCTTATTTATTTCCAGGTACAACTACAGATTTTTTTTTTTTTACTTTAGTCAAATCATTTTTTGTAATTCTCCCAAAGAAGTAGTAAGAGAATAAATTAGATTATTTGTATCTCTATCAATTTTGCCATAATGACCATATAAATAAAATGAGTAATATTATTGCTCAGTGTTCTGGGCACCTCATAGTCCAGCCAAGTTGATGCATGAAACTAACCTTCACTAGCCAAATGCAGTGACAATTACTGCTATTTGGGAGGCTGATGAGGGAGGGTCATGTGAACCCAGGACCTTGAGGTTTCTCTAGGCTGTAATGGCACCACTGAACTCTAGCCTAGGTGACAGAGTGAGATCTCATCTCTTAAAAAAGAATTTAACCATTACAGGTTGATAAAATTATTAATAAATTCATGCTTTTATTCTATAGAATGTAATGAGATGCGTCTCTGCTTGTTAGCCTGAGAACCAGCCAGGAATTAATTTTGGAGGAAAGGGCGTGCCTGAAGCTGAGAAACTCCCCTCATTTGGCTACTCGCACCTCTCCCCTGAGGGCTGTCTTCCCACGAGGTGAAGTGTGTGGGCAGCGAGTGTGTATCATCAGTAGGCTGAGAGCAGGAGGCACAGGACCTGGCGAGAGCCTGTGGGAACTCTGGGGTCTTCTGGCTAGGCACCTCCCCAGAGCACACCCACAGAAGCCACTTCTTCCCGCCTGAAATTCCCAGATCTCTTACCTTCACACACCAGGGATTTAAGAACTGCACGGCATTGGAGGGACAAAAGTTAAGGAGACTTGGGGACTGCTCTAAGAGGAAACCAAGGCAGCTTGTGGCTGGCTGTTGAACTCCTGGGTCAGTCCCAGAGAGGCGATTTCTCTGCTTTGTTTAGTCTCTTAGCATTCATTTAGTTTTGCAACCAGAAATCCATAACAGTTTAAAGCCACGTCAGAGCCGCATCCTCCGCCTCCAACATTAAGGTGGACCCTCTCTTCCTAGGCCTGGCCAGGCAGTGGGGCCTCGCTTCCAGACAAGGGGTCCTTAGTGGGTATCATTTTGGAGTCATAGCTTCTTTCAAATAATGATTTAAAACTAACTTCATTACCTCCTCACCAGCCAAAAATAGTCACTTCTCCAGGGCATATCTACATGACAGTGAAAGAAAGAATTAACGGCTTTACAAAGAAATATGCATAGTTTCTTTTCAGGGAAACTAGTGTGATAAACTGACAGTTCTGTCCTGATTCTTTAATGGGTGTGTTCTTCATTAATTCTCATAACAAACAAGACTGGCATGCTAACTTGTTGCCCAGGCCTCAAGCTAGAACTAAGTTTTCTCCTTTCTTCTCCTGGAGCACGTATCTCTCCTGGGTTATAGGCCTTGTGGAATAATTACTCAGGTGCACATCTTATCTTTCTTACTATGTTCGAAGCTCCTTGATCTTTCTGTGGCTCTTCTTTATGCCTTGCAGAACACTTAGTAAGGTGCTTTGCTTTTCATAAGTTCTCCATAAATATAAGCAACATAATGATAACCTGTATTGGCCATGCTGAAGCCAATTAAAAATTGTGCTACCCCTGTGAAGGGACATGGTCCCCAACAAGCAGGGAATATTCCAACAATGTGGATGAAGCTGAGGAAATTACACTAAGTGAAATAAACCAGACTCAAAAAGAAAAATACTGTTGGGTTCACTTACATGCAGAATCTTAAAAAAAAAAAAAAAAGTTGAGTAAATAGAAACAGCATAGAATGGTGGTTACCATGGACAGGGAAAGGGAAGAACTTGGAAGAAGCAGGTTAAAGTGTACAAATTTGCAGTTAGGTTGGATGAAGAATTCTAGAGCGCTAACGTATAGCCTGAGGACTATAGTTAATGACATTGTATTATATACTGAAAATTTGCTAAGAGAATACATTTCAGGTGTTCTTCACACACAAAAGTTAACTATGAAACAAATTTATTTGATTATAGTGATGATTTCACTGATAATATGTATATCAAAACATCACATTGTACACCTTGAATATATAAAGTCACAAATATATGTTTTAAATAAGTAAAATAACATCACACTGGTAGAATGACTAACTCATATACAGAACAAGCAGATGTTACAGTCAGAGGCCCTTAGTGAACTACTTCTAGTTCAGTTACTATCTTCTCCAATTAGTGCAAAGACAAGTACTAGACAGTGTTTCAAATAAGGGACACTATATTATACCATCCATGCTTTCTATAAATATTACTGTAGTGAATTGAGAAATACCAATTTCTGGCTAGGAAAATGGGATAGTAAATAAAACTTACCTAGCAAGATATTTCTATTTTAGTAAAAACTATATCCTTTAAGAATGAGATTCTCATGCTGATTTTAAAGTTCATTTGCAAGACAAACAAGCAGGAATACCAGAAAAAAACTTGTGAAAGTTCATAAGCATTAAAAAAAGCAAGAATAATGGGGAAAACCTTCAGAAAAAGGATAAATTATGTATGAGAGGTAGGATTTTATCAGATGTTGAAATGTATCCTAAAGCTTCTATTGGTCAGATTGGTACATTAGGAGAGGGATGAACCAATTGAACAGAATAGAAAATGCAGAAATAGACTTATATACAGGGTGTCCATAATGTTTGTGTGCAATTTATGGACACCCTGTACAAGAATATAAAGTTCACCCTATACAAGAATACAAAGTTCCAGTGAAGGAAAATGTACATTTTAGTAAATGGTAAGGCATAATTGAAGTACAAAGATTAATATAAAATTGGTTCCATTTCTTACACCACATACCAGGATAAATCTCAGATGGATAAAAAATTTAAATATTGAAAGTAAAATCATATAATAACTAGAAGAAAACAAACTAATGTTATAATTATAATCTGGGAGTGAAAAACTTTCCTAACTAGAACTCAAATATCAAAAAAAAAAAAAAAAGAAGAATAAGAAGAAAAAGGGATTAATGCATTTGACTATACAAAATAAAAGAAACCTTTATGTGACAAAATATACCATAAACAAGGTCTAAAAACAAATGACAAACTTGGAAAAAACATTTACAATAAATGTAACAAAGAGCTAATAAAATTCCTAATATCTTTGGTGAGGTAAAGGAATCTTTGTTGCCTTTTTAGGTGTGATATTGGTCTTGCGGTTATGTTTTTGAAAAGTGGTTAATATTGTTTAGAGATGCTTATTCATATATTTACAGATGAAATTATGTGTTATATTGAATGTGCCTCAAAATAATCAAGGAGCAAGAAGAAATGATAGGTAAAATTAGATAGGCTAATTAGAAATTGTTGAAGGTAAGTGATAGATACCTAAAAGCCCATTAATACTATTCTCTTTCCTTTTTCATATATTTGAAATTTTCCATAATTAAAACATTTTTGGAAAAAACTATACAAAGTACACAATTCACTTTCAATAAATGTCAGCTCCTCATATGGCAGTCACACTAAATACACGTGTAGGCATGAAGGGAACGTGAGCACAGTCTCATACCTTTGGCCTAAGAAGTTCTTATTTATTGTATTTTTTTTTAAGTAAAGGCATCTTGTCTATTATCATGGATGATAATGAGTTCTTAGGGACTCTTCTGTTACAAAACCACCAAATCATATTGACGACTCATTCTGAGATATGACTGATTCCAAAGAGATAGAGGGTATGGTCAGAGATCCTTTCCTACGTTCCTCTTGAGTCTAGACCAAGATATTGGGAAGAAGTTGTCTGCAAGCAGATGGGGAGGCAGGATCCTTATTAGGGATCAGCACCTGTGAAAGGGCAGAGGGAGAAATGCAGCTGCAATGCAGGTGCAGCGAGGCCAATGCCAAGGCGAGCCCTGGCGCATATATAACCTGCAGTAGACCCAGATAATTAGGCCTTAGGCCCTCCGCCAAGATCAGCCACTGGGTGTGGGCCAATACAGCATGTGGGCCAACCCAGGATGGGCATGTTCTTGGGCCAAGTGGCTATCTGTTCTTGAGGCAATCACAGTTGGAGACTATCAGCTAATATCACGCCCAGCACCTGCTACAGAAATGTCCTTATTGAAGAGGAGTCTGGGCAGGCAACAGTCAGTCCACCACAGTCCACCTCTTGCACCACCCAAGTCCATTTCCGGACATGTGCTCAGCTCTCCTAGGATCGAAGTGTGCCAGTCTTTCTGAAGGGAACCTAGGATGATGAATACAACAAAGAACTCTACCACTGCAGCTGGTCTTAGGGCTGCAACTAACACCTATCATCTCCCTCCTCCAGTATTCATTCTGGATTTCCCTCACCCTTAACTACTAGTTCTGCTGTCTTAGTGGTTAATACCCTGATGTGACCCAGACCATCCACAAGGGGGTCTGAGCCCACAGTCATCACCACGCCCTTCTCAGACTGGGGTTGCTGAACTTACCCATTTGCCAACAGAAATGGGCAAAGGAGTACCAAAAATCACCTAAGTGAATCACATGAGTGGCACAGATATTTCTCTCTGCTGCCATTGTGTAACAGCAGCCCTTCCTCCTCCAATTATGGAAGGCACATCTCAGCGCGTGCCTGACCAAAGGACCCCAGTAACGGTGACTCAAGTGGCAGGCCCCTGGATCCTTGCCACCCTCTGGGACACATGTGTCCTAATTGAAGCTTCCAGTCACAGCTTGCTCATCTGGTCTGATTAGCATAGTATCATTGATGTACTGAATCAGTGTGATGTTCTGCATACTTAGAGATGATCCAGCTGGCTTTAGACTATTTTATGATGGCAGGCATTAAGAGAACGCAGCCCAGGGACAAGACTGTAAGTGTTTGGGTATCGCCTCCCATTCCATACAAATGTGCACTCTCTTTGGTCTTCTACTTGACCAGAATAGAAGGAACACATTCACCAAATTAGTAGCTGCATACAATGTATCTGAAGCCAGGTCAATCTGCTGTAGCAAAGATGCTGGGACAGGTGCAGAGCCACAAGGAGCCACACTCAGAACTACTCCTTGGTTGGGTTGGTGGCAGTCTACGGTCATCCCCCAGAGTCTGGTGTCTACAGAGGCCAGACTGGTGAGTTAGGTGAAGACATGACAGGGACACCCCATGTACCCACTCATCCTTTAGATCAGGGCAAGCAATCTGTGAGCTGACCTATTTTTGTAAACAAAATTTTGTTGGAACACAGCCATGCCCATTTGTTTATGTATCACTTGTGGCTGAGTTTTGCTACAAGAGTAGTTGCAACCATCTAGCTCACAAGCCTATTTGTCATCTGGCCTTTTCAGAGAAGGTTTGCCAACCCTGCATCAGCTTCTTAAAGGTGTTATTAATCTCCACTAATCACCCTTGCTTCAGAATTATTATTCTTGGCTGGGCATGGTGGCTCATGCCTGTAATTCTAGAACCCTGGGAGGCTAAGGCAGGAGGATCCCTTGAGCTCAGGAGTTCAAGACCAGCCTAAGCAAGAGCAAGACTCTGTTGCTACAAAAAATAGAAAAATTAACCCTTCATTGTGGTGAGTGCCTGTAGCCCCAGTTACTCAGGAGCTAAGGCAAGAGGATCACTTGGACCAGGAGTGGGAGGTTACTGTGAGTGAGGCTGATGCCAGGGTACTCTAGGGTAACAGAGTGAAACACTGTCTCAAAAAAAAAAAAAAAAAAGGATTATTGTTCTTGATTCACTGTCAGGACAGGAAGGAGGAACAGTTTCTACAGCCTTCTCATCACCTTCCCCACAGGCAAAAGACCCAACACATAGTATTCCAACTGCCGCGGGTAAGAATTTTAACCGCACATTCTGTGACCAAAGAAATGACCATGAACATGTGAGACCATGGCCCAGTGCCCCATGAAAGTTGGCTTGGGCCAGGATTTCATTCATTCCCTGGCCCCAGTGTGTTCCATGCTATGAAGTTGTGATGACGCCCTCTAGCTTAGTAGTCCTTTCAATATTTGGGGATTGCCCTTCCCATGTATGCAGCTATCCAAGTAATGGCCAGTCAGTCTCTCTGGAAAGCTGTGGAGCATCATACTGATGCAGGACAAGGCAGCTCTACAACCACTGCCTTGGCCCTGGCAGTGCTGATGCTGTGGCGGATGGAGAAACCAGCTTGCGGAAGGGCCGGACACCTGTGCGGAAGACACTGGTGCCTTGCTGTCTGCTCCTCATGCACATCTGACTGGTCAATATCATGTCAGTTTCCAGGGCCCGGTCTTCATTGGACAGCTGGCTGTAACTGACGAAGACCCACCCCTAAGAAGTTCCAGCAAAACAACTCCCTGGGACTATATAAACCCCTGAGCAGAGAGCTCAAAGGCAGACCTCGGCAGGACGTCGGAGAGAGAACAGCTCAGGAGCAGACCTCAGCTG
>CAUYRH010036649.1:0-22156 GCA_963574655.1 Perodicticus potto | reverse complement strand
AATAAACTGTGGTACATGTATACCATGGAATATTATGCAGCCTTAAAGAAAGATGGAGACTTTACCTCTTTCATGTTTACACAGATGGAGCTGGACATATTCTTCTTAGCAAAGTATCTCAAAAATGGAAGAAAAATTATCCAATGGTCTCAGGCCTACTATGAAGCTGATTTATGGCTTTCATATGAAGGCTATAACCCAACTATAGCACAAGAATATGGGGAAAGGGGCAAGGAAGGGGGGGTTTAGGGTGGAGATACACCTATGGTGCATTTTAGAAGGGTACAGGTAAACCTTACTAAATGTAGAATGCAAATGTCTTCATACAATAACTAAGAAAATGCCATGAATGCCATTTTAATCAGTTTGATGAAAATAATTCAGATTGTATATGAAACCAGCACATTGTATCCCTTGATTGCACTAATGTACACAGCTATGATTTAATAATAAAAACAATGGAAAAAATAAATGAAACTAACAAAAAAAAATAAGCAAGCGGTTTTTCAGTTACTTCTTTCTTCCTCCCACTAATCTTAGCAAACAAATTGTTCTATAACTATAGATGACAAAAATTTGTAAAATTACCCATGAGGCAAAAATTACGTAATTATTTTCATGACCTGTACGACTTTGGATGCTACATTTTTGCATTATGCTCCATACCAGAGGCATATCATTTTGAGTCTTAGTCATTCACTACCTGTTACCTGTTTGAAGCCTAAGTTTGAAAATAGCTATGGGATTATATTTACTTAGCAATCTTAGTGATTTAATGTACATAAGTCAATATTCAAACAAAAAATATTCTTCCTGAACAAATGATTAATGCTTATACCTTATAACTGGTGATATAAGCAAAGTGTATGGTGGTAAGTGACCTACTCTGCTCCCTTTAATCTTTCAGGTTGACTCATTAAGATCAAATAGCCCATCAGTCCCCCAGTTCTTCTGAGCTACCCACACATCTATCGTTCTTCATCCTGCTTTCATGTGTATTGATTTTGCTGAAATGATCTCTTTCTCCTGTTTATTGTAAAGTTACTCAATATTCCATTTTTATCAACTCAAGAATTCCTCTATTTCTGCTATAATATGCAGTAAATTCCATATTCTTTGAAATATTACTGAACTCTTGATGTAATGATTCTTGAAATTACTGATTTATACTTACATTTTATGATACATATATAGTAAATATCATGATATATATGACATACATATTTATAGTGTCCTGATTTTATCTTTTTAATTTCTTATTCCCTCATTGCAAGTGAAGATCGTATTTATCATTTATCCAAGATTACTTATTCTTCCTGCTGCAAAGCTAACAGTATAAAAAGATAATCATTTCATTGACTAAATAATAGACTGATTTTCTTAAAATCACAGTACAAACAGGATTCAACTTTCTGTGGTAATTGTAAAAACTGAAACATTAAGTTATATTTAACTAGTACACATTTTCTCATTCAAAAATAAGTATCTTGCAACAAACCTCCTAAGAAATGCTTTTGAATAATAGACAATTGTAACTTGCTTCTCTAACTATTTTGTTTGGGTTTGGTATTGGAGTGGGGATTTCTTTCATACAACAATGCCATTAGGTAGATAAATTGAGTCTGTATAAATTCATAAATCTTTATTTCATCATTTACAGAGACTGTACTTTGCAATCTGAAAAACTGACTGTGACTTTAGGACCCAAAACGGAAAGAAAGCAAATAATTTTAATATAAAATCAGTATATCTAAGCAACTCCATCAAATTTCCCATCTTTCTTAACTTTAGTGTATATCAGTGAATTTTATTCCAAACTTCCCCCAAGGTAGAATAAAATACAATCATTGCCATTCCAAACCTGGCTAAGATTCTACTCTATTTCAAATGGGAACATGGCTCATTTATAAATTTGCTACAGATGAAACTGTTGTTGTCACTGTGATATTTTTAATATAGAAGTTGGACATTTCATGTAATGTTACAATTTTCAACACTGTTTATAAATGCATTGAGGCATACTTAGAAAAAAATTAAAAATATAAATAGTACAATCCATGTTATATAGAAATGACAGATATGTGTGTGTGCTTGTGCAAGAGTCGATAGTTTTATCTATATGTTAATGTATTTAACTATCTAAATATATCTAAGTATATAATATACATACACAATTACATAAAAGGTGACAAAAGTTTGCTAGCAAGGTTTTGGCAATAATTATTTCTATGGTGAATGCACATTAAGATATTTATATTCTACTAAATGTATTTCTATATTTTAAGGTAGTTTACAAGAATATATGGATGCTTTGTCATATTGCATCTATCTATGTATAAGCTAAACGGAGGTTTTACTTAAGTTTAGACAAATACTTGTGTATGTATATACTTCTATGTTTTCATTACTTTTTTTTTTTTTTGAGACACAGTGCCAGCCTATCCCCCTGAGCAGAGTGCAGTGGGCGTGGTAACTCACTGCAACCTCTGACTCCGGCTGTGGGCTTCCTGCTGCCTCAGCCTCCGGAAGCCGCTGGGATTACAGGTGCTCACTGTGGTGCCCGGCTGGGTTTTTCCATTTTTTTCATGAGTCAGGGTCTCACTCTCGCTCAGGCGAATCTCGAACTCCTGAGCTCAAGCAATTCTCCCTCCTCAGCCTCCCACAGTGCTGGGATTACAGACATGAGCCACCGCGCCCAGCTTCATTACTTTTATGAATTATGTGTAAACCAGGTGAAATATGAAATATTTTATAATTATCTCAATAGAGATTTAAGGTTTTTAATTATCACTTAACATTAATCTGCCATTACAAAATTGTTGTATTGTTGAATAATATCTGTTTGTTACCAATTTTAACTGCCACATTTATCAAAAATTGAGGAATATGAATATACACCTGGATTGTTAACATAATTTATTTCATTATGAATGAATCTGTTGTACTCTTCATATTCTTCTAGCTATGGTAACATTATTGGATATTTTAATACTTCACAGAGTTGAAATGAAATATCTTCCCATTATTCCAAGAGTAGCTAAATATTAGCCATTATGTACACAAATGGGCTGACTTCACCCTGTGTTTTCTAGGTATTCCAGCTTCTACTTGCCCATCGTGTCCAGTAGTGTCTATTCACTGTTTATAGAGTCACCAGAGAAACCTATTGCTGTTACTACAGTGATAAAAATGTCTCTGACATAGAAGGGACACTATTTCTGAATTCTCTTAATACTGTCAAATCTTCTGGTGCCAGAGCATCAATGAGTAATAGGCATTATTGGTGATAACTGCCCTTCTCAAAACCTATATGAGACTTTATCACCTGGATCCTAAGAAGCCTTTCTTTCTCCAGTAGTGTCGCAAAGTTTTATTGTAACATTTATGTTGACCTCTAATGAAAATACTTTTATCAAATTTCCATCATGCTATTTGTAAAACAGATGCATAGATTTACTGGTTTCTGGCCCTTTCTCCAGTACTCATTCAATTCAAACAGAGTTTAAATGCACGATGTGAAAAAGATCCATGTCAAATTCTATTTCCTTCAGGGTTCTCAAGATCTTGTTGAAAACCAAAATTAAATTTTCCCATTTTGTCATGAAATAAAATCTACACTAATTGACCAAGATAAACGTAGTGGGAAGGTAGAAATCTAAGTAGTGTAAAAAGAGGTAATACAATATAGACATAAATGCTAATTGGGTCCCATTCCAGCCATTAAAAATGCCTCATTATAACTGGTGTTTTTCTTTGATTTGGAAATGTCAAATTCATATAATAAATATGTAAGACTTGTGCATATATATCATATAAGAATGTAAATGTGTATCATTATAGTAGAACTATTCTTTTTTAGGGCATAAATTTTTAAAATAATCAATGATATAAAGCAAAAGAAAGAACTGTGTATTTAAGAAATAGATTGTTTAAAAATCATGTTTTATAATAAATAAAATAAGCATTAAGTAACTTCCTTTGTTCTTAAGATATTAAAAGAAATACTGAGATGTTGAAATGTTTACATATTTAGGAATCCAGAATAATTTACAGGTAAAATATTATATCAATAGGAAATTTATTAACATTGCTGGATTCATGGTCAATATTTTTTTTTTTTAATTCAGTGTACATTTGTAAATCAGCAATAATAGAAACAAAAGTTAAAGTAAAAACTAGTATTATTGATAGAATAAAATTGCATTAGCTATCTAAAATATATATTTTTAAATCTCTAAATTAGAACTCCCAACTATTGCTGTGACAAAGAATTTTTTTAATGAATGATTTATAAAATGCTCAATATTAGGTCAGAGCCTATGGCTCAAAGGAGTAGGGCACCGGCCCCGTACGCCAGAGGTGGCGGGTTCAAACCCAGCCCCGGCCAAAAAACTTCAAAAAAATTAAATGACTCAATATTGTAACATACCAAATCTCCTCAATCGAATATACAGAATAAATATAATTCCAGTCAAAAATCCAAGGAAAACAAAAATAAAGAAAAAGCACAATTTTTAAATTCATGATATATTTTCAGTTCTGGACAACCATATTACATAAGCCTAAATCAGATATCAAGCAAAATTATGGAGTAGGAAAATTCTGAGTAGGTGACCTAAAAATAATGCCTTCATTTACTGCTTTCTTTCTGTGTGTGGTGGAGGGGAGGGTTCTTGATTATGGATTTAAGAGATCTAAACTGTATCAGAAAAGGCAAGTGAACTAATCAGTAGCATTTAGATTAGGCATTTCTTTTCTGAGTGTGTTTTTCATTTTTAGAGAATCAAAAAATACTCTGAAGATTACAGGACTGATAGAAAATTTCTTTATAAGAGTTACTCAATTGTAATATTTATCATAATCTTTTATATTTCAGGTGCCAATTTGGTTTTCAGTTTTGTTTTTGTTTGCTGACATTCATAATTGGATTTGGAGTATTTTGGAGAAAGCCTCAATGTGAGTAATAGAACAATAGAGATACTTAAGTGCTGCTGATAAATTGAAGCTCAATTTACAAAAAACATAATTAACAGAGGCCATGATATTTTGAGGAGTCCATAGAGATCATTCTTTATAGTTCTGTTTATGAATTCCAATATCAAATGGATTACAACCGAAGATGAAAAGATAAACTCGGCAATAACTTGGGTATTTTAATATAAGTCTGTGGAATCTTCATATTCTTCTTCATTAAAATGAGAAATACAGGTTATACTGACATGTTTATGGTTAGAAAGTTACAATATGTTTGATTTAAATGTGCATCTATAAAGATGAGAGAGGATTTTCTATTGATCATTACACTCTGGCTTTAGAAATTTTTTAAAAACTAGTTTGGTAATTCTTGTCTTCCTAGTGCAAAGTAGTTTGCATGACATATTTTTCATTTTTGTAGCTGAATCTTTAGGGCATATTAAGCTATAAAATGTAAATACCAGATCTCCCTGGTCCCCAACTATCATCTCCAACTATGAATACCCATGATACCTCACTCACCTTCTCACATAGCATCTCATATTTCTAACTCATTAAGCCAAAAACATAAATGACAGGTGGGAATAGGGTGCTCCAGTGCACGTCTTGGATATTCAAAGTCTGCCTTGATACTGAACAAGACTCCTCAACAAAATCCCTAATGAACCTGAGGAAAACCCGGTTGAGGCATGGAATGAAGATTAGGAGGACTTCCAAATATTTGATAACTGCTTTTATTTTTCCTTTACTTCTCTATGTTCCAGAACAGTAACAAGGCCTTTTTGGTTCTTTTTCTTTTTAATTTCATCTTTGTCTCTTTAAATATTTGTTGTGTTGAAATAACTCAGTTGGGCTTAAAAAATTCAAAGAAAAGGATTTTTTTATTTTTATTTGTTTATTAAATCATAACTGTGTACATTAATGCATTTGTTGAGTACAATGTGCTGATTTTACATACAATTTGGAATGCTTTCATCAAACTGGTTAACATAGCCTTCACCTCACTTACTTAATTGTTGTGTTAAGACATTTATACTCTACTCTTAATAGATTTGACATGTACCCTTGCATTATGCACAATAGGGGAGGTCCCACTGATTATCCTCCCTCCACACAGCCTCCCCTCCTCACCCTCCTCTTCCCTCCTTCATTCTGGGCTTTATTTGTGTTTCATCATTGATCTGAAAGTGTGGGTGATTATATATTGGTTTCATAATAGTACTGAGTACATTGGATACTTTTCCTTCCATTTTGGAGATACTTTAATAAAAAGGATATGTTCCAGCCCCATCCATGTGAACATGAAAGAGGTAAAGTCTCCACCTTTTTAAATGGCTGAATAATATTCCATAGTGTACATATACTACAATTTGTTGATCCATTCATGGGTTGATGGGCACTTAGGCTGTTTCCATCACTTGGCCATTATGAATTGGGCTGCCAATATCTTTGTCATGAAATGATTTTTGGTCATCTGGATATATACCTCCTATAGGAATTGCAGGATTGAACAGTAGGCCTACAAGAAAAAGTTTTTAAATCACAAAAGACGCAGAGAAATTCTGCACAAGATCTTTGTCTCACTCTTAAATAAACTTTTTGTTCATCTTGTAATTAAACAAATGAAGCACAATATTTTTTCTGTGAAAATATTCAGTATCATTGGGCATTACAATTTATAGTCCAGAGTACCTGAGATATGGGCTCTAAGAAAAAGTTAGTCATTTACTCATGATCTCAAACACCCAGTTTATGGCAGCAATGTTGAAGTAAGGGAGAAAACAAAGAGAAAGAAAAACTTGTGTCCAATGAATTTTTAAATCACATGAGGCATAACTTTTAATATAATGTTCATAGTAGCAATGATAAAATGACTGATGTAGATAAAATTTGGTGATTAGATGTATTTGTGAAGTGGTTTCTAATGTGACATGGTTATGTTAAGTTTAAAAAAGCAAAATCACTTAAAATTGGAGAATCACATTTAATCACAAATTGAGTCCCTACCAAAGCAATGAATGAAGAAAAATAAACACTTGCTCTGCATAATTGGTAAAGTCAAAGTGAGCAGAATGAATTTTTTATTTTCTTGGTGAAGAATAATTATATGTAGAACACAGAAATTGAATAGTTTTAAAATGAATTTATTAACCAACTGATCAGTAAGTCGACTGCAATCCCCATCCTATGCATTCTCTTCCTCTTCAATACAGCTGTAAAACATCCTAGGTTGAGAAATTAGAAAAATCTGAGTTAACAGCTTTGTCAAATCTAGATTTGTGATTATTGGAAAATAGTTTAAGCTATTCAAATATAGTTTCTTTATCTATAGGTGTATACAGTTAATTCTTAATATATTAATTTTTCTGTGTACACACACATACACACACGTGAAAATAATTCATATTACAGAAGACAATATATTAAAATTAAGTATACACTGAAGTTCAGTTAACAACATTGTATTTTTATTGTGATTATTAAAAGGGTTATAATTTAAAATATAAACACCAACAATTTGCCACGATAATACCATATATGCTTAGGTTTACCATATGTCAGTGTGGGTTTCTTTCCAATAACCCTCTGAAATAGGTGCTATTACCCTTATACTCTTACATTTCCTTTATAAAAGCACAGAGAAGTTAAGTAATCTTATGCCAGACATGAAGCCTTGAGGAGGAGGAATCTGCATTCCACTGGACTTCAGATTTTCAACTATTTTTTATCTTTTCAAGTTGAGATGTAATTTACAAACATCAAAATTCAAACATACGAAGTGTTTAATGAATTTTAACTGTTGTATTCTCTAGTATGATCACCACTCAAACTACATTAGAGAGCATCTAGAACATCTTAGGAAGTACCCTCTTGTGGCTTTTCTGACTTTTTTCAGAGCCAATCTCTATTCTTAGGGAAATAACCACTGTTGCTACTTAGGCTTTCCTGTTCTTGAATCTCATATAAATGAAAAGATAGTACTTAACATTTTGCTCACAACTCTTTCATAACATAAGATTTTTAAAAGTGATCCATATTGTTGCCTATCTAATTGTCCATTCTTTCTTCTTATGAAAGTACCTGAGATATGGGCTCCATAGCTCTATCCGTATTCCATAGTATAATGTATCACAGATTCTTTGTTTTGATGGACATGTGGGTGGTTTCCATTTGGGAGGAATAATTATAAAGAAAACTGCTCTCAACATTCTTGTACCAATCTTTCTGTGAATTTAATGTTTTCCTTTCTCTAAGGGAAATAACTTGAAGTAGACTTGCTGAGTCAGAAGGTTGATGTTAACTTTTCAAGAAACTAACAGTTCTATAAAATGGTTGTATCATTTCAGGCTTGCATTAGCAATATGTAACTTATGATTGTTCCACCTCTTCCTCTGCTTTCTGCTTTCACTCTTTTTAATTTTAACCATTCTTAGGGGTGTGGAGTGGATAATCTTGAGGTTGTTCAGAGACCTAGCTCTTAACCGCTGGGTTCTATATCCTAATATATAATCCTCAAAACCATTCTGATTTCAGTGAACATATTCTAAACCACATTAAATTTACAAAGATTTCAGTCAGGTTTACAAGGCACAGTATAATTTTAGTAAACTGTTAAGAGAAAGTTTACAGTATTCTCTAGAGAGGAAAACAACGAAATTGCGGTTATATAGCATGAGTGTCTAAGTTCAAGTTGAACTTATTCTCCTCCAAACCAAAATAGAAATTTCTTTCATATTGTTTCAGTTCCCCAGAGAATAGCTTGACTGAATGAAGCCCAGATCCTTTTAATTTGACCCCCCAAAGCTTTATTTTCTTTTTTTAGTTGTTTGTCCTCAGGGCTCCTGTCAAAAATCCTGACTGTGAGACTAAGAGAAAAAGATAGAAGAGGCAGTTATCATAGGTAGAGAGACTAACTCTGTGAGCTAAATCCTCCAGGGCCCAATTACCAGCTGCACCATTGAAGGAGTCAGATTCATTTATGACTTGAGATAGTCTATTGTCATTTTACTTTTCTGTCTAGTCACAAATACCAGGAAAACAAATGTTTTATCATAACTTGAGTTAAAGTTTTTTCCTGAAGATGGTGCATTATATCTTAATTACCTTCATTAACTAAAGATAATCATAATTTTAATTCATTTTTGTCCCAAATTTTATTACTAAAAATCAGAGGTAAAGTCTAAAATGCTATGCTTTTAAAAATAGTGTAAGAATATATGAACCATCTGACACAGAGGTTACTTCCCAAGAATGAAACAAAAAAGGAAATAAAAGTTCTATCTAGATAAACTTTTCAAAAAATATGTTTTTTGAAATCCTTAAAATCAGTTCTCATAACAATTTAGAAAGAAAAACTAAAATAATCATTTTTTTCCCAGAAGAAAAATCCCTTAAAATTTCTTTTTTGTAATTTACGAATAAACAATTTTATTACTCATTGAAGACATAAAATGAATGGGCTTTTTTATTTGACTTCTAGACCAAGACCTTGTTGATTATAATCTTGTAAATAAATAAATAAATGTTAAATAGAGTGAATGTTTTCTTAAATGGAAATATGGAGGAATTTCCAGGAAAATAGATTAATTTACATATGGTAAAAGAGAAGCAAATGTAGCACATAACATAATGTAATATCTAGCAAGGAATTTTAGTAAATGTAACAACTATGGAAATAACACTGAAGGCACTAAATTACAAATACAAATCAAAATGATAAAGTTACGAATAGAGAATGATTATATTAAATATGTGATAGTAGGTACAACTGAAATAAATGAGGAAATCTCAGTAATAATTTGATATTACACATTCAACTTAACCCTTATGCATTATATTTCAAGACAATTTGTTATGTGCTTAAGTGTCATACTGTCTATGTACAAATTATTCTATCAATCAAATAATACTTACAGATATTACCATTTGTTTGAAGGAAATAGTAGATTAAATATATCAATTTATACCAAAAGTTTGTCATAGTTACATGGTTGCAAAGGTCTTGCCATCATTATTTACCTTGATTAGTTAGCATTTACCAGGTAGGCTGATAGCTTCTTCTTTTCCTCCCAACCAACAATACCTACATAAACTTCTTTAGCCTAGTATAGAAAGAAGTTTTCCCATCCAGAAAAAAAAAAAAAATCATTAAACAACCTTGTGTGTTCAAGATCACCTTAAATAATTTTAAATATCATTGAATGTAGATTCTTTAAAACGAATCTTCCAAACCACTAACAACTAATAAAAGATATTTGGAAGATTGGTCACATCAACTTCCTTAAAAGTAACATCATTGGCTTTCCGAACTGTTAGCAGCATTTAGATATCAGATCACTGATATTCAAGGGTGTGAAATAATATAAAAGGTATGTTTGTAAATGCTATCATTGCTTAATTACATGGTAGGAACTCCATAAAATTATTTGCTAACATATAGATTCTATAAGCTAAAATTTGCTTATTCTCACAGAAACATATCCGTATTAAATTTAAAAAAAATATCCACACATGTGCTGTGCCACCCATTCTATATGTTCCTTTCATAAAAAGGCAATTTATGCATGCCTTGGCTTTGAATAACATTTTTAGCTAAAGTACTGATACTTTTTTGTTTTCTATTCAAAATTATTTGATTCAAAAACTTAGAAATAACTCCTGTTCTTATGCTTTCCATGAGAACTTTGATTTAAGTTTACGAATCATTATATTCTGAGTGTGTAGTACTTTTGAGGACAGATTAGATTTAGGAGAGGAGATTTGTATTTTTAGCCAAATATTTTATGACAATGCAGTCTGAGTCATTTAGTATTAAAATGATTCAATCAATCAAATAAAATTATTCAAGATATAAAAAAATCAGAATTACTGACTCTAATTTTTTTTATTATTTTGATTCTTTAAAAATTTAATTCAGAGAATTATGATTATATGAGTTCTCAAAGATGAGTAAAAACAAGACAAAATGTAATTTTATGTTACATTTTATTTTATATAGAAATGCATCACTTTACAAAACAGTGGTTTAAAAGGAAAAAAAAATGGACCAAATATTGTCCCATAAAATCACATGTAGTTATTAGTAAATAATAAATATGCATTTGTTTTTAAGTAATAAACTGAACTTTGCTAATGTGGGATAACCAGAATGTGAAATATAAATTTGGTCATTTCTCTATCATTATTTACACAAAGAAAAACTAAAATTTGTAATTTTCATATTTTTTACAGGTTTTTGATTACACATGTGATCATAAAAATGATCACAGGCTTCAAAATGATTTATTGTGAATTTTTATTTAGTTTGAGGGTTGTCATAGGGAAGAAATAAAATAGAAAGCGAATTTCAAAGTTCTAAACCAGTGCTAAACATATTGATAACATCAAAAAATTGTAAACATATATGCAAAAAAACCCAAATCATTTTAATGGTCTTCGAAACAGCCTTTGAGAAGCTCACAGGAAAATAGTCAGAAATGCACAAAATGAAAACCAAGCACACAAACATCTAACAATAATTTCAAAAACTAACCATGACAAAGTCAACATCTGGGGATCTAGGGAGATCTAATAATAATTGTAATGTAGGAGTCAGATTAATTAGAAAACTTTTTAAGGTTTCAATATTGTAAGTGAGTTTTTTTGACAGAGACAATGCCTCAGACCCACCTCTTTACCACTTGTCCCTTGATTCATGACCTGCAGGATGTTCGAACCCAGGATATCGAGCCTCTGTCTATTTCTGCCTTGTGTTTTATTTGTTTGTTTTTAAGTCAGTGAAATATTATTGCATACGTAATGACCTTATAATATGAAAGCCACTGGTTCTAGACAAGTACTATCTTGTTCAATGATGAATAAATTAAGTAGAAATGCAAAGAAAATTACAACATGGAGCCACTGGAGACAAAATGTTGTACAACACAGAGAGTAGAAGAGCATCTGGTAATCTGAGGAGTAAACCTCACCCCTGTGAATAGTAAGAATTAACACCTTAAAAAATTAGAGTATGTTACAAAGGGGAAATAAATCTATCTATGTGAAAAACAATCTGACAATTAAAAAAATGCTAGATGAACTTTGGGTAAAGATGAGTGATTAGACGTCATTGATGTAATTTTGCTCCCTTACAACCCCCCACCAATACTCTAGTAATTATTTCTAGTGAAAGATGTAAATGCACGAAGATGATAAAAACAGAGGAGGCAACAGGAACAAAATGATGGAATTCAGGTGGATAATAGCAATTTCCACAACAGAGCTAACAAAGCTGAATATTCTTCTAACAGAAGAAAATCCCCCCAAACAGCCCAATTAGTGCCATAAAATTATCAAAAGACTCAGATTTTACCTCAAAATTGGGGTTAAAGTGATAGGAAGGCATACAATAAAATAGACTGCCATGAGTGAATATAATGAACTAATACAAGCTATTCAGAAATAATTAGATCCATAAGTCTCTTCTTCATTTCACGTTTTAAACAACATATTTACTCTTCCCTTCTGACACACTGGTTTATTATCCAGAAAGTTACCCCTGACTGGAGGACACCAGACAGAGTTGACAGCTGGAGCCAGATCTTTAACCTCTTGGTAAGAGATTTAAAATCATTTCTCTGGGAAACCTGGAGACCAACCTGGCAGGAAAGATCAAAAGCTGATGACATAAGCCTTACTCAACAAATGGCCAGGAAAGTTCAAAGCCAATACACTCATTCATTTACTTAGAGGTTATAATACCTATAGGTTACTTAAATATTCAAGGAAATCCCAAAGATCACACAAATTCTTCACATTTCAGCGTATTAACACTCTTTGAAGTCCCTTGCATATCAATTGGAAATGAGCTGAGCAAATGTACCTTACTTTGGCCAGTAGGAGATTAATTTGGCACAAGCAGAGTCATAGAGTGGATTTATGTATAGGGACCTGCTTTTGTAAGTATAACATCACAAGAAGGGTCCAAGGTGTCCTGCCTGAGGGTGAACGCCACAGGCAGCAGAGCTGATTCACATCGAGCCCTAGAAAATGCCATTGTCTCCCCTCCTTCACTCAGCTCACTCACAGATTTGTGCAACTCTCAGATGTTTGAGTGAGCTCAGCCAAGGAGATATATCCTGGTGAAATCAAACAGCCTGTTAACACCTTAGATATATTTATTTTTAATAAAGCATGTTAATTTCTTTAGACCACTGAAGTTTTATACTTCTTTGCTACTCAATGATATTGAGGCAATACTTAACTAGTAAAAGCACTGAAAAATCATTCACATATAAAAACCCTTCACCGTGAAAGATAAAGAACAAAACAGAAACAAATAGACACAAAAGCAATAACTGAAAAAAAAAGAGAGATGAGAGATTAAGGAGGATAAGAAAACAAAACTGAATCAAATCTATCACACTATCTTAAGAGAGAATGGAGGGGCTGTATCCAAGAACCAAGACTAGAATGACATTTTAATTTTATATTTTTAATGAATTTGCTCCATTTAAAATTATTACCACATATAATTATAAGATACACAGTAATGTTACATTTCTAGTGTGTGGAATGAATACACAGTAATGTTATATTTATAGTGTGTGGAATGAATAAATGAAGCCAATTAAAATAACCATCATCTTAAATACTTGTTATTTATTTCTCATACCTGCAACTACTGCCTTTTGACCAACAGCTCCCCATTATCCTCATTCCCCAGCTTCTAGTAACCACTATTTTTCTTTCTGATTGTTTTAGATTCCACATGTAAATGAGAAATACAGTTTTTTTTCCTGCACCTGGTTTATTGCACTTAGCATAATGTCCTCAAGGTTTATCCATGTAATTGAAGTAACAAAATTTCCTTTTTAAAGACTGAATTGTATTTCACTATGTATACTTCTGTATCCATTCATCCATTGTTAAACATATGGACTGATTCCATATGTTGGCTGCTGTGAATAATTCTTCAATGAACATTAAAGTATATATAATTTTTTGTCAAACAGATGTCATTATTTTAGAATATATGCTCAGAAATGAGATTGCTGGATTATACATATAATATTCTATTCTTTTTTTTTTTTTTTTTGATGCCCTCAACACAGTTGTCCACAATGGCTATACTAATTTACATCCCCATAAGAGTGTACCAGGCAGGGTTATTTTTTCTCCACATCCTCATCAACAAGTGTTATTCAGTTTCCCCAATGCCCTTTATGACAGAGACTGTTTTTTTCACCTTGTGTGTTTTTGGCATCTTTGTCAAAAATCAGATCATTTGGGGGATCTCTCTTCTGTTTTCACTGGATGTATTTAGGTATATGAAAATTCCATGACATTTTAATTACTAAAGCTTTGGAGCATAATTTGATGTCAGAGTGATGCCTTCAGTTTTGTTCTTTTTTTCTCAAGATCACCTTTGGTATTCAGTTTTTTGTGGTTTATTATGAATTTTGAAATGTTTTTGTATTACTTTGAAAAACTACATTGGAATTTTGATGTAGATTACATTAAATTTGTAGATTTCTTTTGGTACTATGACCATCTTGTTGATATTAATTCTTATAATCCATGAACATGGAATATCTTACCACTGATTTGTCTTCTTCAACATTAATGTCTTATAATTTTCTGTGCACAAATCTTTGCCATCCTTGTTTAAATATAGTCTCTCTGTGTGTAAGAGAGAGACAGACAGCATATTATTGAAAATTAGATTGTTTTCCTGACTTCTTTTTTGGATAGTACATTACTAGTATATAAAAATATTTCTGATTCTGTGTATTGGTCTTGTATTCTTTATTTTACTGTTTATTAGTTCTAACTAATTGGTTTATACCATGTCATAAACAAATGACAACAATTTCACTTCTTTCTTTTCTATTTGAATGCCTTTTCTTACCGTCTCTTGCCTTATTATTCTGGCAAGAAACTTCAGGACTATATGGGATAAAAAGTAGTGAAAGCAGACACTCTATACTTTTTTCCTACAGAAAAATATTTCAACTCTTCTCTATTTAATATGATTTTAGCTATAAGCTTGTCATATATGACCTATATTTTGTTGAGATGTGTTCCTTTTATACCTAATTTGTTAAGCTTTCTTATCATGAAAAGATGGTGAACTTTGTCAGCCACTTTGTCTGCATCCAAAGGAATAATCATAGGACTTTTATCTTTCATTCTGTTTATGTAGTATTTCATATTTTAGATTTCCATTTTATTGGACTATCCTTGCATTCCTAGGGTAAATCTTCTTAATTATGATGAAGGACCCTTTTAACATGCTGTTCTATTCAGTATACTTCTATTTTCCTGAGGATTTTTGCATTTATATTTATAAAACATACTGTCCAGCAATTTCCTTTTCCTGTAATGTTCTTATCTGGCTTTGGTATCAGGATAATGCTGGCTCATTTAAAAAGTTCAGAAGTATTCCCTTCTCTTCAATTGTTGGAAGAATTTGAGAAAAACTAGTATCAGCCCTTATTTAAACATTTAGTTGAACTCTTCCATGAAGCATTTAGGGCCTGGGCTTTAATGGAAGATGTTTTATTATAGACAAAATCTCTTTATTAAAAATTGGTCTGGTGAGATTTTCTATTTCTTCTAGATTCATTGTTGACAGGTTAAATGTGCATTTGTGAATCTAGCCATTTATTCTACGTTACCCAATTTGTTGGAATGTAATTCTTCACAGAAATCTTTTATGAATCTTTGTGTTGATAGAATTTTATTTGAGTCTGCTCATTTTTTTTTCTTTTTCTAACTTGAGGCTTAGTTTGTTCTTATTAAATTTGTTCCTTGAGATGTAACATTAGGTTTCTCATTTGAGATTTTTCTTCTTTATAGGTGTACCACGTATTGCCATAAGTATCTTCCTTATAATTGCTTTGGCACATTCAGTAAGTTTGGTACGTTGCATTTTAATTTTAATTTTTTTTAAATTGTCTCAAAATATTTTTTTAATTTTTCCTTTGATCCATTGGTTGTTTAGTAGCATGTTGATTTCCAGATATTTGTAAATTTCCCAACATTTCTTTTATTATTAACTTTTGATTTCATATCATTGTGATGAAAGTGATATTTAACATGAGTTCAAGCCTTTTTAATTTGTTAAGACTTCTTTAGCTTAAAATACATGTATAATCTATCCTCAGAGAAAGTTTTGTATGAACTTGAGAAGAATGTGTATTCTATTGCTGTTGAATAGAATGTTTTAGAAATGTCTGTTAGGGCCCTTTGGCCTAAGATCTCTTTCAAGCCCAATGATTCTTTATTGATTTGGTTTTTTTTTTTAATGATCTGTACATTATGAAAATTAGCACTTTCATCTATCTTTTAACTTTGTCAATCCTCTTATCTGAACTTCTTCATAATAGTATCTACCTTGTGGACTTAATGAACAGATTAATTAAGAATATAGATTGTGGTACATGTATACCATGGAATACTATGCAGCCTTAAAGAAAGATGGAGACTTTACCTCTTTTGTGTTTACATGGGTGAATATGTTTTAAAATCCAGGTATCCTGGCCCGCAATTGAATCCCCTTTTACCTACAATACAAACATGGGCATTTCTTTGCAACCAACCAGATTTGGAAATAGCAAGCTTCTCAAGTTGACCACATCTCACCTCACATCTGTCATCTCTCATCGCTTTTCTCCCCACCATCTATTTTAGCAACTACAAACCATTTTCACTTTTCAGAGTGTGAGGGATGACTTATTTCAGTCTTAATTATCTGTGTATAATTGTTAGTTTGGAGTGGCATTCTCTTGTCCCTTGGCTCCTGAAAGTTAAGATTTTACCCATGGAGGCTTTTTGTCTCCTCTGTAAAGAGCTAGATAAAGTTGCTAGCTTCCTGCTGCCCCCATAATGTGCATAACTCTTTGCAGAACAGACTCTACCTTTATTTGCTTGCTTATTTTCATCCTGGGCATAAAGCTTCCTAAAGCCTGAAAAGTTTTCTCTCACCTTTATTTAAACCACTTATAACAATAAATAGAAGAAAAAAAAACAAATTAAAGAAAGAATAATTTGCAGAGTCTGCTGGGTATATAAGCTCCTTCAAAATAAAGAATGATTGTATTGATAACAATAGTGGAAATTACAGTAATAATCAATATCTTAAAAAGCATAACAGCATCAAATAACTTTGACAAATATTTTGTACTGTTAAGAAATTTTATTCAAAATGCAGAAAGGATGTGCAAAATGATGACTCCATTTTTTTCCCCCAAATTACACTGGAATATTGCCTAACAGGCCTAAGAATTATTTAGTTCTCAACTTAATGCACTTTTGATTGACATACTATTTACTATTGATTAGAACCATGAATCTGTAAAATTATATGTTTTGCATTCTTCCAGTAGACATGCAAATTACTTCTTTTGGGTAGAAAAGATAACTATAAAGGTTATGGAATTATTTTCCCTGCAGCAATCTTTAGCACTTTTTTTTCTTTCATGCATGTATTTGCTCAGTTTTTCTAATTCTCCTTCACACCAGCTTTGCCATCCTGCTGTTTTTAATGACTTAAACAACTATTGGCCTATGCACACTCTGTTTGCATGAAAGGCATGCTTTTAATTTTTCGAAAATCATACTTTGATGTCAGCTGGGTAAAACAGACATAGCTAATCTAAATTTACAGATGAAATAACTAAGATTTAAAGAGTTGAGTTACCTGGTACTGGTTCTTAACTAATATGCAGCAGCAGCAGGTTACAAATTCAAGTTTCTTTACTTCAGAACTTGTGCTCTCCATAAGAAAATCTTGGCTATGATAGGAAATGTCTAAAATAGTAGGAAGAAAATTCTCAGAAGAGAGGTATGAAAGTTTTGAAAAATATATGTTGTTAAGCATGTAGTTTTGCCAATCGGTGGCTCTAATGAATAACCTATGAAATGTTTCAGAACCATATTCTCCCCCTTGCCTATAAATTTTAGGTCTTATGCCTCAATGTTGATGCTGAATGTTACCAAATTTTCTAAACTCATTCTAACAAGGAGTCTCGGCATGTGTGTTAACAGGAAAGTGGGAAATAAAAAGGAGAGAGAGAAGGAGAATGAAAGACCTATGATCTGTCTCCTATAGTAACATTTTATATCTGTCGCTCTTACTATTTTTCCCTGTGGGGTATTTCTTTGACGGCACAGAAAACAAGTGAGTGTATCATTAGAGATTTGTGCCTGATGAGCTTGGGTTAGCACTTACAGGGATATCCTAAATTAATTATGTTTTTGTTGTTATAAATAATGCCTTTATGAGATTAGCTCTGTTATTTGAGAAGAAAAACAAATCTTTGTGATTTATTTTATTACACCTTTGATCTGATTGCAGAGATTTATGTTTGTTAAACCTATTCCCCTGGGGAGTAGGCTAGGGAAGAGGTCTATGATGTTGATGTAATTAATATTAGGTAAATATTATGCACCTCTTGATATGTGGAAATATGTTTTCTGCCCAAGTAGCCCCATATCACTTTTTATTATTTCACAGGCATTTAATTAGTATCCACTATTTAAAAGGTGCTTTGGAGAGCATAAGCTTATACCCTATGAGATTTTCTAAAGATGACACTCCATTTACTCTGTAGAGCCACATCATGAAGTAGGGGGGAGCAGTTCCATTTGGGCAATGACGGAACTGAAGCTCAGAATGTGTAAGTACCATGTGCAGAATTATAAAACTGGGAAGCAGTTACACTGACGCACATGTATCTGCTACTAGGCTCTAGAAAGCTTGCATCCTCTTCTTCTGAGAACTCGGAATTCAAAGCAAAGCCCATGGAGTGTGAAGGAAGAGGGAGGCATCATCCTAACAATTCACTCGCTGCACTGACCTTAGGAATCAACCTGGGGAAAGGTTTCCAGATCCTGACTCATCTACAATCCAAACTAACTTCCCTTCTGTGCAGTAACAGACACTCAAGTAATGATTAATATTTCCTCTCATTAGGGATGGTACAAATGCCTGACATGTGCAGCTAACATGCAATAATACAAATTATACAAAATATGTTACATAAGAATAATTCAATGGAGCACATTGATAACAACATAATTCAAATGTGATGAGAAAAATTATAACCTAAACAACTATGTTTAGACATATTAGTAACAGATAAAACTAAAGAGAAATTTATTGTACACAAGAAACAATGTTATATACTGATAATATGAATGAAAATCCCACCATAAAAATAACCCTACACTTACTATGGGATAAAATAAATATAAAAATATAAATATTAGACATATTAGGATTAATTTAAAGATACAGTGAAAGATTAAAAACACATTACCTGAGAACCTGATAAAACAGAAAATAATATTGCTAAAAATATATGTGATTTGAATTTCATAATTAGGAACTTTATATAAAGCATGTAAATCCTACTCCCTAACACCTCCCCCAAGTGCAGAAATATGTGAGTTAAATCAGTGTAGTACTGACAAAACAATAGATAAATCATTTGGAGCAAAATTTAGAGCCATACATAAATAGAAAGTTGGCATATAGCAAAAATGGCAGAGTAGATCAATGGGGAACAGAAAGTCTAAATACCTGTGCTAGAAAATTTGGTTTTATATTTAAGAAAAATTTTAAAAAGTTACTTACTTTATATGCAAAGAAAATATACATATTCTAGGTAGAATACAAACTAACTCATGGAAAATAAACAAACAAAAAAGAACCTTAAAATTTCAGAATGATTTAGAATAGAACATCTGTTTGACTTCAGATATGACAAAATTTATTAAATAATACCCCAAAAGCACAGTGCATGAAGGAAAGGATTTACACATATGATTATTCAATTTGTAAAGAGCCATTTGCAAATCTTTAACACAAAAACGTTAGTATTTAGAATATTTCATAGAAACATAATGACAAACAGCCCAATAGAAAAGTGCAATTTATTTAAACAAGAAATTTATAGAAGGACTAAAATATGTTCAATAAGTGTATGAAAAATGTTCAAACATATTAAAAAATAAGTGAAAAAATGTGAGATACAATCTTTCATCCATTAGTTTAGAAAAACATGTAAATATCTGATTATATATCGGTGTTGAAGAGGATGCTTAGCAGTAGTAACGTACACTGTGGGTGAAGGTGCAAACCATGGAGATGGTAAATATTATACATTAAAAATTTAGAAGAATTCAATATATAATAGGTGTACATATGAAGTGGGAAAACTTTTAATGGAATTTAAAATTTTTAGGTGTGCATCAGAAGAGGCCAAGAAGATAGAGATTCTTTAGTATTCCTTTATCTTCTTTGCATCTATTCCTAAGAAAATGCAAATATAATCTAGTGAAGTCTTGGACATATTTATTGCCCAGAAAGGTGGTTATCTATATATCTATATTAAAATTAAGATTCTCTGCACTTTGTTTCCTCTTTCATGCTTGTATTCTGGGTAATAAGTTAATCTCTAAATTGGGTCTCTACATGGTATATCATCTAAACAAAGACAACTTTAAAAGTTAAATAAACATTAAAAATTATAGTGGGTAAGAGGCCAAGATGGTGAACTAGAAGCAGATCGCCCAATTCTGCTCTTACTGAGACGATCACAAATGGTGAATAGACACTCATCTTTGTAATGCTCATCTGAGCAAGGGCATTGGGAATCCACTGGGAAAGATGGGAGTGAAGTGAAGAAGACAGACGTGGGACGATCTGGCTCACACCCTGACCCTCTTGCTGGCACCGCTCCATGGTTGTCCAGCCTGTGTATGTGAGTGCTGCACCCTGCAGCCCTGCTCCATCCCATGCAGGTGCCCTGCCCCAGAGGTCTTCTCTGTGAAGGGTGGTAGGAGGGAGGTCCTGCTCCAAGTCACATGTGAGTTGTGACCAGCTGGCCTAGTCCACACTGGGAGTCACTTCACCCTTTTCCCAGTGGGTATGTGGATCCACTATACCCTGATAACCTACTACGCCCTCCATAACATCCACTACAAACCTTTTCCCAGCCTCCATGCCAGGCACTTTTGTTGCCTAGACCTGCATGCATACCTGCTATACCCCGGAGATCTCTTCCATTCTGCGCACATTCCCTGTCCTTCCAGACATCTCCACCCATCTCATGGCCACAACTGGAAAAAAAGGCTGACTTTCCCACAGCTGCCTTGTGACAACCACAGGATAAAAGGAGAAATGTAACAGATGTGCAGTGCTTTGAAATTACAGTGCAGCTGCCCTTCTGTCTGGTCAAGCTTCTGGAGTAGGACTCAAGCATGCCATCCAGTTACTCAACCCCTATCTTCATCATGCAACAAAAGTCTTAACAGATAATAGATATACTATATATGCTATCTGTGTTGAACTGAGAGAAGTGGCCCGAGTGAGAAGGCACCAGCATGAAACCACCAGCACCATGAGCAAACAGGCTATCTTGACACCCCCCAAAGGATCATAATAATGAATTTAAACCAAAAGGAAATTGTTAAAATTTTAGATATAGAATCAAATTATGGATGACAAGTAAGATGAATGGATTGAGAACGTTATAGAAAACTATCTCAAAGAAACAAACAAACGAAAATTCAGAAAATGAATGAAAACTTCACCGAAGAGATAGATAACACTACAGAAGAGATAGCAGAATTTAAAGAAATGAGTCACTTAAGGAACTTCAAAATATATTGAAAAGCTTTAACAGCAGACTAGACTAAGCTGAAGAAAGAAGTTCAGAGCTAGAAGACAAAGATTTTAAAATAATCCAGTCAGTAAAAGGCACAGAAAAGAACAAATAAAAATGAACAACCAGTGAGAGAAATACAGGCTTATATTAAGTGGACAAACATAAGAATTGTAGGTATCCCTGAGGGAGAAGAAGGGAAAGCAATAACCATGGAGAGCCTAGTAGAGAAAATAATACAGAAAACTTCACTGATTTTGCTGGAACATCATAGAGACATTTAGTTACCAGCCTGACCAAGATCAAAGTGAATGTGAGATGATCACCAAGTTACTTACAATCATTACCACTAATTTCAATGAAAACCATTCAAACCAGAAAGGATTCAGTTGCCATTTTTAGTTTTCTCAATTAGAATAACTACCAGCCAGTAATTTTGAATCCTGCAAAACTAAGTTTCATAAATGAAGGAGAAATAAAAATTTTCTTAGATAAACAAACACTAAGGGAATTTGTCACTCTTACCCCTG